>JAOPJG010000175.1:0-37482 GCA_027478255.1 Dispira simplex | reverse complement strand
CTCTCACAAAATCCTATTGGTTATGTCATTGTTGGTACATTTTTAGCTCCGAATCTCTATATAGTCAAAAAAAATCATCTAGTTAGTTTGGTAGTGATCAGCTTGGCCCGCTAGGATACATCATTAATATAATAATTTATTTATAATATAATATGGGTGATTAGACTGCAATGTTGATAACAGGAAACGGAGGAAAGTGGGTTACTAAAGAATGGATAAATCACATTAATGTTTCCAGCCACGGTTCTGCCTGCTGATTATTGTCAGTCAGAAAGTGGCAATAGTCTTACCCTGTAGTCGGGCACACAAAAAAGGGCGCATCTTATTCGCCGGCTATTAGAAACTGCATACTACATAAACCAGTCGCAGAATGTAATGAACTAAATCCTGAAACAGGAATCGGAAAAATCGCACAAGGTCCTAGAGAACATCAACACATCAGCCCAAAGAACAAACAACTCGAAAAAATGGCACTTTATTAGATCGCTACGGCAATGCTGAACCCCGATCCTACACTGGGCATTAGAGGCAGTGATAACCGAATCTGTAAACTGTCAAAAATGCACAAACTTACCGGAAACCATGCTGCCGAATGCATTAACGCCAAGGATATGCTTAGAAATGCCCATGCACACCAAATCGAGAAGGAGAAGGCCCACCCAACCAACCTAGCCCACAATGTTTTCTACTCGGCTACCAAAACCACACAAACAATTGACAGAGCTCACACAACATGCCCAGGTCGCATATCGATAGTAAAATGGTCTATGTCAAACCCAACATACTAGATAAGGCACGAAAAATTCAGAACACCACAGTCCCAGATAAACAAATGGTGGTTATACTGGCACAGAGTCCACGAAGCACCGCATCTTTCCACCAATACCTACACGCTAGAATATTATCCAACCTTTTCCCTCCTGTAGTATTTTCATATAGGTAGCGCCACAGCATCCCCTGCTTCGTTTCTGTAAAGCGGTCCAACTGGGATCATTAAACCCATATTTATTCCTAATTAATCACTATAAATCAGCACCATTATTATTACCTTCACGTGTGTTAGTCGGCGACGGAGATTTGCTGGCCTTTTTATAAATTTTTTTGGCCTCGTTCTATTGCATTGTACAGGGAAAACCCCAGTATCATCCCATCACAAAAATTCACGGGTATCTCAGGGATGGTATCCGTTGATGATATATGGTGACTCGGATAGACCCCGGCCATAGCGTTCACTGGAGTGGTCATGAAGTTTCCAGGCGGGATCGTAACCACAGTCCTGATCAGGATTGTGTAGCTCTGGGTTGGGTTTCGTGGTGGTCACATCGCCTAATGACGTGTAGCTGTAGCGGAATCGTTCAATTACATCAATAAACCAGCAACAAAATTAATTAAGTATAAGGGGTGAGTGAAGGAGAATTAACGAGCTTGTCAACAGGTGAACAGAAATGTGTCACAAGGTACTCTATCCATTATTAAATGGGATTATTAAAATGTGACCTACTAACCCTTGGTCGTATAGCGGACAATAAGGCACTCGCAACTGACGTAAAAAGCACCAAATGTCGTCATAGGTCCAGTCGATAATGGGGTTTATTCGCATAAAGCGGGGCCAGTCACCGTCGGTGGGCGCATAGGTTCCTAGTTTGACACCATGGGGATCCGTCCGCCGAGTTCCAATAAACACCGCTTCGACTTGAGGGTGTTGTGTCATAAATGAGGTCACACCCTTTTTCAGTGGTGGTTGTGTTCGCACGAGTTTTAGATTATATCGCTGGACCGAAGCCAGGACGAACACATCGACTTCGGGAAACGGATTCTGGCTTGTCACATACATGGTGAGAATCGGTAACGCAATACGGTATCGATAATGCAAAACGGCATAGACTAACTCTAAGAGTACTGTGCAATCCTTGCCTCCGTTGAAGCTAACCGCCACCTGTTCAGGACTGGATGGGTTGAGTTACCACCCGGTTGGTGTTCACCAATATACCAAGAAAGGGTATATACCCCACAAAGCAAAAAAAAGGATCAGTGCATGTATTAGGTTTTCAATGAAATTAGCATTGCGGAGTCTGGTTCATTAACTGTATTCCGGAAGGAAACGGAAGAGGGTCTTATCAGTACACGTTGTAGTTACTCGGAGTCCTCCCGATGGGTTAGCATTCCTTCACCCGCATGTCTCGACAGGTGCATTGCGTATTGGAATAGTACCAGGCTGGAAACGTAATTTCAGGTCCATACATCATTGCGGCTCTACTTCATAGGTGAGATAGCCTCCCTCAAGGAGGAACAATGCCTCCTCCCATTAAAGTCACCACAATAATGTCATCATGTACAGGGAATTATTACACCAAATGGCGACGAACCCAAACCAGTTTTATTCAGGCTTACCTATACCGTTGCAGGGCCTCTTCGACGACTGCCAATGCTTCGCGCACAAGTAGGGCCAATTTAGTTGATGATTGGGCCAGCGCGTAGACTGGATGGTTAGGTGGTGGGTTCTCAGGATGCTGTGTCATGATTGAGCTGTTCATTACTTGAAAAATCTAATATATGCTACAAAAGGTATGGTTAAGAAAATAAAACTCACCATAAAGATTAGATTTAATAAAAGCCAGCCGTGTAACAAGTGGTAGTAGAATAAGAGGTAGCTTAGAACTTCATGGCCAGTATGGAGTAATAAAGCTGTGATTGTAGTAGGCATAATGACGAAGTACTGAGAGCTGACGGGCTTGGCTTCCAACTACATTGTCACTTTAAGAATGAAAGAGGCATATTATTGGAAAAGTTGGGAACCAATAATAGTACTTTCATTGTTGATAAATATTAACTAGGGGTATGTCCTTACAGTTGATAACCAACGTAATTTTGATAGTCGTGCTTGTTGATACCAAGGACGCGATACAAATCGTACGGACCGTTGAAAATTTCAAGTAATGTTGCGATGTTAACAGAACTGCGAAGGATGTGCCGAAATTCTGCCTAATAAATTTCCTTACATCAAGTCATGTCATTGTTTTGCCCATTAGCAGATTTTAACAACAGTTCAAAATGATGACACTAGATACAAGAGTGTAAAGCGTTTCTTTATTCCATGTATTGTCTTAGAGAAAGTAGTCCTAATTAAGCAGCTTGCTTGGGCTTTCCGGCCTTCTTTTCTTGACGGGACTTCTTCTCAGCCTTGGCCTTTTCAATGGCTTCCTTGCGCACAGCGGCACGGACTTCAGGCTTCTGCTCACGCTTGGCCTTGATGGTATCCCACGAGGCTCCCACCACACCACGTTGATATTTGACAGTACGGCGCGTGCGCTTCTTGGTCACTTCCTCGGTGATACCCTTACGGTGCATACGACGGTAAAGCACGGTCCAGGAGATCTTGCGGGGGTTCTTGCGTTGCATGAAGAGGGATTCACTCTTGGAACCCACAAATCGGAAGGTACGGCTGTCCCCACGGACAAAGGTCTTCCCGCGACCGGGGTAGATCTTGTAGCCGGAGAAGGAGCAAATTTCCAACCTGGAACATAGGTTAAATATGGGGTGAGGATAAAGTAGGTTAGTCGAACACATAGAATATGTCAACATAGGTAGTAAATAAGCATGTTAGTCAAAAGGGAAGAAAAAATATATCACTAACGCTAGTTTTAAAAAATGATCGCAGCAATATATCATTGGTCGATTAGTGCCTCCCTTCCCTCCACGACCTGGGAAAAGCAGTACACCTTACACTCTACACTGGCATTTAGTAGCTAAGGCATACCCAATGAACCACGTGGAGTGCTACTCGATACAAAGAGGGGGAGAGATCCAGTATTATGGCGGGGATCATTCATAAAGGTTACCACCGTCCAGCAACACATCCATCGCAATGTTGTGCATCATCACCACTTCCAGCAAGTCGTCGAGAATATCTTCACGACTTTGTATGTGCCAACGAAAACACATATTTGCCTAGGCGTTACCGATGCTGCGCTTCCTACGGACCAACAGTTCAGGCATATACTACCTTTAGGAATTGTTTGAGAAAACCAACCGTGGTGGTGAGTTAGCTATAGTGCCCTATGCACGCTGAACCCATACCAGTATCGGCGGGATGGATGGATGGGAGCGATACTCTATGGGGAGTTAGCAACATCCCTTTCTCAACCTCAATTTTACCTAATCGCGGTTCCAAAACAAGGATAAACTCAACGATTACTCTGGACGTGATGCAGGCGGGTGGATGGATGGATGGATGACGGTAAGGTGCGGTTGGTCTTGCTGTGAACGTCGTAGGCCTAGGTCTGTCGATAAACTACGATACTTACTTCATTTTTAATGGATATCGCCGATATACGAAGGGGAAGGCGGAAAATGAATACGTTGGGTGGAAATAGATTGCGAAAGAGAGAAAGACTCCAAATAGTGCCAAACGGTGTCACTTTTAGTGGGCCGAAGCGGCAAGTGTTGGTGTGAGGGATCCCAGAACTCGTTGCTCAGTACTGACATTCTGTGCCCTGACCATAGGTCACACTTAAAGTTAAATCACGTGATTAATTTACATCCTGGCAACATGATTTACTGTGGATAGCATTACCAACTGTAGACTGTGCTTGGTTATCCTCGTGTGGTTCGACTTCTCTAAAGTTTCGTATTGCGATATCTACTAGTTGCAAATTTCAATAACCAATACACAAACGATAGATTACGTCACGGGGCGACAGCCCCTGGCTGGATGTCCACTGGTCGTGTATTGAAATGTTACTCTGTGGCGGCCGCTGCTGACCAGCCATACGCCTGTAAGATACTAAATTAGCCTAGCGTATAGAGGTGGAGACGTAGAAAAGTTGGGCGAGTACCCCGAACGGAGAGAGAATGCAGGCATAGCGCACTAAGGATAAATTATACCCCGACTTCCCCTTGTTGACATGCTTATATATACATCGTTCACTTTCGCATTTAGAGACCTTTTCAGGTTACTGCATTCCTATTTTTTATTTCTTATTTCTCTCCGTCCTGTTACTACACTTTACCAATGTCTTCTTTGCCATACTCACGGTGTCTCTTTTTTCTCCTTCGATTACCTTGGTGCCCTTATCCTTTCTCATTTTACCGTTACGTACGGCTTGGAATACTCTATTAGCTATTTTTTGTATTTTGTTATTTCGCGCTACTCTTTAGCTTAGGTTTGGGTGCGGGGCCTGTACCCTCCTCACCTCTCCTTCAACTCATATATTTTATTATTCCTTCCATACCCTACAATCTCGGTCTCTAGGGCTTACAAATTTAACGTGAAGAGCCACCACCCCTTCATTTCGCCGTGATAAGCTTAATAGTCTGCTCACTATGAGTCTCATGCAACGGTCCTTCCGGGCCGCCGCTTCTGGAGGTAAAATCGCCAAGGGACTCGGGTCAGCTCGTAGTACCCCTCAAGGTAGTCGTCGTGGTACCCCTGCACCCAGTCGTACTGTGTCCGAAGACGAAGCGAGCGATTCCGAGGACGACACCGAATCCGTATTCTCCCAGTCAACTATTTACCGTTCCGGCGAAGACGGTCCCGACACTGACCCCGACACCGGGATTTCTGTCAATTCGGAAACATTAGACTCCTTATTTCGTAGTCATGTGGATCGTCTGGGCGAGAAACGTGTGGGCATCCGGGAAGCAGCGCTACAATGGCTAGTCCGGGCGTTGGCCCTCCGTTACACGGCCGGGGAGTTGGCTAGTTGCCAAGAAACTCTTCTCGACCACCTGAAACGGTGCGTAAGAAGTGGAAAATCTACCCGAGAATCCCTGCTGGCCGCCCGGGCTATTGGGCTTTGGTTTATTACTCTAGGGGTAGAACAGGAGGAAACGTACCAGGAAGTGGCGGAATTTTTACGGCCCTTGATAAAGTCGACAAGAACCCCGGCTGTCAAGGCCCAGCTGATTTTAAGTCTGGCCCTGGCGGGATTCATCGCCAGTGGTGATATTTTTGAGACCGCCGACACGCTTTCGTTTCTCCTCACCATCCTTCGGGGCACTAAAGAAAGTCCTGAGGTATGCGAAGCCGGGATGGTCAGCTTCGGACTACTTTATTCTTTATTGGGGCAATCTCCTCAACTCATGGAGCGCGTGTTCAAAGAAGCGTTCCCTACCTTGCTACGCTTGTTGCAATCCGACAACGTCCATGTACGTATTAGCAGCGGGCAAAACTTTGCTCTGGTTTATGACTTATTTCTCAATCAGGCGACCTCGGTAACGATGAAATACGACGAACCGGGACTGCTTCAAACTATCCACCAATTGGCCACCGATAGCTCCAAACGACGCTCCAAGAAAGAACGATCCCAACAACGAGCTATATTTCGGGAGGTACTGCACACAGTGGAGAATGGGGATGACCCAGAGATGAAATACCATATCCAGAAGCACACTCTGGTCTTCAATGACTGGGTCCAAATTCACCGACTGAACGCCTTCCGAACTGCTCTCAATGAAGGTTTGCACGCCCATTTTGAAGCTAACACCTTGCTACAGGATGTATTTGACACCGTGTTCGAACAACTACAAGAAGAAGGCGGATTTTATTCGGAACGGGTGGTACACTCGACGAAGTCCAAGGTGGCTAAAGAACGAGCCCTGCTCAAGAACAAACGTCGGGACGTGCGTTATCAGGCTATTCACGAACCTTTCGAAGACCTGGTCCTTGAAGATTAGTATTCTGGCAATGTGCCGACTTTCTGTATGAATTTGCATGTTTCGAGAAGCATTTTTTTCCTATCCACATATACTCTATTGATCTCCCTACCTTATATTTCTCAACAATTTAGAATAGAGAATACTTGCCAATACTATCTAAAATTGATGTAGGTACAGTGACGTTCCCAAAAGAAGTGTTAGTATAGATCAGGTACATTAATTAAAAGAGCTATACATACGCATGGTGTATAATTCAACACTAAAATGAAAAAGAGCAACCGTAAGCATTCACTAAGTATGCTATTTTGGGAGATGTAGCCCCACCAATCGAAGTGATCAGCAAGGTTAACGTATCGATAACAGCATAAAGAAAAGGGAAAAAATAGTAGCAGTTTACTCCTGAGTCTGAGAACTTTAAGGTCACTGATAATAAAGACTACTTGCGCATATCTCTAGCGGGGTAAAGTCTATGAAACCGTAATTTAATAAAAATTAGCAATGACATAAAAACAGGTGACGAGATGCCATTCCACAATCTATGAGCCATCAGAAAAAGTCCACACATGCAGTGGAGATCGACAAACTATGCAATGGATTAGCAAGAAGCAAACCAATAAACGATAAAAAGAACTAAACAAGAAAAGAAAGCGAAAACATTGCATACCAATTATATTTTTTAAGCAACAGTAATTTTCAAAAAAATAGGGAGGACGAATAGGTATTGCTATAAAAGGTTGCTTTTCACGTATAACGATACCAAATGACGCTGAGGATGAGTTAGTAAATCTTGGTATTTACTAAATGGTGAGGTAATAGACTGGGGAGACGGGATGTCCACTACGTTCTTGTCGGAGGACGCAGGATTCAAAGTTGGAGAAGAGGCGAAAAGCTGGTTGGTCTGAATTTGGCTCGCTGCAAATACTTCCACAGCGGCACGACGCACTGGTGCTTCCCTATGGTTGATGCCCTTCACCACGTAGGGCATACCCAGCGGTAGGAATTGCGATAACTCGGACCACGTCAGGCGATGTACAAAAATGGTGATTAACTGCAGCACATTAGCTAAACATTCCGTCGTGAAGGGCTTGTCGCTAGGAGTAGACATTTGTCCTAGCGGCGTCATTATGACATCCGACGCAAGTTGCTTGGGTTGCAGCTCTTCCGTGTTTTCTTCCACTCCTAGGATCTGAACCAACTGAGTCACCAAAATCTGTTGGACTAGTGGCACAGGAAGATGTTCGACAAAACTGGTCAAACAGTTGTCAGCGACCGCATTGATGCCGCTCCATGAACTTAGCTGGCAGAGCAAAAGTTGTTGGAAACACTCCTGGGCAACCTCCAGACGCCAGATGGAACCGTGAATATCACATAGGCTTTTAAGCGCCCGCAGTATTTCTTCATTATAGGAAGGGTGATGATCTGGGTGGCCAATGTATCCCAAGCAAACCGTGACCAGACTGTCCAATTGCGTGGGTACTGCCTCTGTGGGTGTAGACTCAGTCTCGTCTGACGCACTTTGGGGCGACGCCTGGACGGGGGCACTATTGGAGTCGGCAGTTCCCCATGAGGTGAGCTCCCGAATGACGCGTAATAATTTTCGCAGCAGTGTATGATCCACGTTGCCCGTGGTAATACGCTGTTCAAAGGTGCGCAGGGTGACAAGGTGGCGGTCGTTGGTAACCTTGCGGGAAACGGTTTCCAACGGAGATACTGGGGCCCCTGGGGTGGACACGAGAACCCTGGTGGATGGATCAGGGGTCATAAACTCCCCAAGGCTATTGGGAGTATTGGTCAACCGAGGTTGGGTACCAAGTACCACCATACCCGCAGTGTGTCTTGCTGAGCTACCCAACCCGACTGGTTCCTGGGGACCAGGGGTAAACACCGAGTATACTCCGGCTTTTATCATCTGTGGGGTGGATAAGAGGCCCGCCTGTAGCTGATGATGTGAGGCCCCTGCATTGCGAGCAGGGGTACCCGGTCCTTCCTCTTTTGGCGTCGCTACCGCTGTGGTTCCGGCCGAGAGCTGATAGGTGTGACCCAATTCCTTGACTGGAGTGCCATTGCACGTTCTTCTGTCCACTTCTGTAGAAATTATGACGGAATCCGCCGCTTTACACTCTGGTAAGTCGTGGTCGGTTGACAATGCCACCGCTTCGTCCGATTCACTTCGTACAGGTGTTCTCGGGGTCTTTGGTTCCATTTCATGCGGTGACGAAGTAAGGTTCGACTCGGATGAACTTAATGTGTTCTCACCACTCCCGACAATCACATTTGTTGTGTTCGGAGTAGGAGTAGTCGGGAAAGCCACCTTATTGTCATTGATGGCGAGAGCGGAGATGTCTTCGCCTGACCATGTCGTTTCCAACGTCGAATTAAGTTCAGTGGTGTTGCCCCCTGCCACGCTGATGATCGCGTCCGTATCCCCTCTCTGGATATTCTTAAAAGTCTGGTGCTCAGTGTCTTGAACAATTTTGTGATCAAGAGACAAAGCTTGGGCGCAACTGACAGGTACTGGGGACCGTACGGGACGACCCGTTGCAAGGCGCGACGAAGGGTAAGAGGTTGGGTGGTGATTAGACCCAGGGGATACGGACGCCAATCCGTTTTTTGACGGCGGGGAGTGAGCGGAGGATGGCGCATGGTAGGACGCCGGGCGAGAATGGGGAGATGACAAGGGTGACTTGGACTTACGACTGCTGTACCGGAACAATGAATGATTAGGCGGAGGGGGTTTTGTCTGGTTAGCTGCAAAAGTGACCCCGGTTGGACCCCCGCTGTGCCGACGGGTACTGGAAGCAGACAAAGTCTCTGATAAGTTGCTCATGGACGAAGTAGTAGGGCGTAGGGTAGGTGTGGCACTACGGGGGGGACGGGAGCGGCTGGGGTCCGCACGTCGAGAAGAAGCCAAGGAGGACGACGAGGACCCACTTAAATTACCCCCAGCCGTCGAGGCAGTAGACGCAAATAAACCGGTGGTGGAGGAAAATTTGAGTCCGGTACTGCTTTTGGGTGCGGTGGAACGTAGGGCACTGGATCGCGTGGGTAGTGCACCTTGAGGTGACGTGGTCAAACTATTCGCCGTGCGAGATTGTCCCACTTCCGACCCACCCGTAGTGGAGTGGTTACTCATAGCGGCTGCGGCATGAGCGTGGGATGCATCACGGAAATGAGCGTACTTGGTCTGTTCTCGCAAGAGCTGCTTCTTGATGGACTGGTCCAGCTGGCCCAAAAACACCTCTGCAGATTTAGGGTGGATGTACCAGTACAGCCAGTATACTTCCCGAGATGACTCCCGTACTTTGGGGGAAGCGTCCCCCAGTGCCAACTTTAGGGCCTTGTTCAAAAGGGCCAAGGCCTCAGACGCACGATCGTTACCCGACAGGAATAAGTGACTTTCCAGCAACACCTTGATAATCCCAATGGCATACTGACGCAACGTTACATTTTTGTCCGCCAGAGCGGTTACAAGGATGGATAACATACGATGGTGGTAGGACACCCGATGAACCAGCACGCAGGCAGCATTGGAACCAGCTTGGCTGGAAATTTTCTTGGTCAGTTGGCATAGCTTCAAAAGATTAGTAAGAAACAACTCGGCGAACGGATCAAATCGTGAGCCGAAATTCACCGCCATATCGATAATCAAATGCGTGGTGGACAACTGCAGCGTGGTTCGCAAACTATGAAGTGCTTTAAGAATCCCGTCGGTAAGGTTCTTCAAGTGCCCCAAAAACGCGTCTTGATACTCCATGATATTGGCTCGGAGCATCCCTCGTAGGGTGTGAATGGCCTTTTCTCGGAGTAGCCAATTCTCTTCCCCTTCCTTTCCAGAAAAACCTGGGTACATCCCCTGGATTTCCTGGTCGAGGTGTTTAGTCGATAGGATTCGGACTGCCGGCACATCCGGGGTTCGTTCGTACTTGGCCACTAAAGCATGTCCCGGGACAAAGCGACCACCACCGCTGGTATGGGTAACCGGATCCGACGCCTTCCGAAATGTGGGATTTTCCATACCGGCATCGAATCCTCCGTGACGTACTCCCATGACCCCCGATCCGGGTGCATCACGAGGGTGATGTAGACCAAGCGACGTGCTAGGGCGAGTATAATTAGGGTGCGCATCCCGGAGAGGGGGGCGCTGGGAAGTCACTAACCCTCCCGACGGGGGACCTGCAGTTCGAGCAGGGGTAATCATTTGGGCCATTCCATTTTTACCCAAAACGGCCTCTACCAGGCTCGTACGCACCCCACGTCGTTTAAGTTCGGCACAGATTTCGTTCAGGGTTCCTGGGGTACTGCTGTTAGCCAAATGAGCTAGCACTTTTTTAGCCACGTCACGCACGGCTTCGTTGGAATCCTCCAACAACTTAACCGCTGGTCCAATATACCGTTTCACTGGGAAAATAGGGTAGGCCTTCTGGCAATGACCCAACCATGCCATGATTTGCTCACGAACACGCGAGGCTTTGTGCTGGAACGCCCGTGTCTTAATTTCCCGCTCGAAAGAGGTCATCAGAGCCGAGGCACTGGCAGCACTCGAAGCCAACGGAGTAGTGGCCCCTGTCGGTAAACGTGTACGCGAAGGGGTTTTTGTACGCGCAATAGAAGGCGTAGTCATGCTAGGGGTTCCTGGCCGAGGCATCTGGGATCCTGGCAGCTTTTGTTCTACGGTGTGCGCCGTGTACCACAATTCCGCTAATACTTGTGTCGCTCGTTCTCGAGGCAAACGCCTATTGTCACCAATGCGGTCCACCAAAGGTGGTAAAACCAGTGGCAGAACATTACGTATAAGTGCTGGTTGGTAGGTGTGCGTATAAGTAAAGAGGGCTGGAAGAGTATTCAAGGTAGCCAGGCCTAACCCCGCGTGGGAGGACCCGAGACATTTGGCAATCAAGGGAAGTATAGGGTCCGTCAAAGCAATCTACCGGATGTATAACGTCAAGTTCGGTGGCCATCGGTGGGGTACAGAGTAATCATAAGGTATATAATGGGCAAGTATACAGTAGATCAGTCAACACGTTCCTTATCCGACATTCTATATGGAAGGAATCCACTAATAAATTTCTCGGACTACCCCCTCCGTTGGCGAGAATGTATCCTAAAATTTACTGGGAAGGAGGTGGGTAAGTAAATCGAGTAAGGTGCACGATCAGGTATGGATGAATCATAGGTTTACCCGATACATACGGGTAAATTTTTTCGACTATATAATGAAAAACCCGCCAAGGTCGAATGTGTTCCTTACCAAACCCTATCGGTTTAATTGTAACTGATATATCTTCGCTTCCAATCGTTATATAGGTGGAATAAAATCATCTATATTTACCCATCGTATCTACAGGCCGATCATGTAAAGTGAAACAAAGGTGATATACTTACATTAAGTGTTTCTTTGGCGCCAGTCAATTTACCACCGAGGGTATTCAGAGCTAAGAGTCGCTGCTCCAGGTCTAATCGATCAAACAAGGGAGATAAAATCGTACATTCATTTGCAAATCACCAACATTTTTATAGAAATATGTGAAGGTAAACCCAACTCATGTGGTTAGTACAAGTTGTGAGTATCAGCATAAATACCGCCAGTAATATAAGCCGCCCTACCGACTGCTTACCACCGTAATGGAACAAGACGGGTCTGATTATCCATGAATTTAGCCTGTCCCCAGGCCTGTCAAAGCAGTATCCCAGTTTAACAGTAATTCCTTAACCAGATGATGGTCATAGGCAGTAAGAATTAAGACGGTACATTGCTAAGCATTCTTCAACTCCGCTCCCGCGTGTACCATAAAACAGTTGCATTCCAAAACCTATGCAGCCAAGAAGAAATGAGAATTAATGTGATCATCTAATAAATTCCCGAGTAACTTACCTGAACCCTGCAGTGAGGCAGTCAGCTCATCAAGCGCAGCAGACATGGTGCAACGGAAGAAGGGCTAGAGGACCGCTATCTTTGGCAATCAGGAGCTGTAACAGGGGACGAAATGTATTCCTCCCCCCTTACTTTATGACGTTGGCGTTTACGCTTTCGTTGACCTGACGATAGGACAAAAAAAGCAAACGAATCCGCGCCGCAACTAGCAATGGTGTATTCCGGTACTATCTTGCCAGGATGTTCACAAGTGCACTAAATACAAACCATGCAAAAGAGTACAAAACTCTTATGAAAAGAAACAGGGAAGCTCCGTTCAATGTTGACCAGCCAGCAGAGAGGGATATGTTTACCATTTCTCATCTTCGGTGTTGTGTTTTACGATTTTGACCACCACCAATGGAAAAATAGGCATTGAATGGATAAAAGCCCTTAACCCAAACAGTGTATCCACGTGACCATATTATTTACTAGCAACCAACCACTTAATTTTTCATGTATTTTATTCCTCAATAGCATTATAATTTTTGCAACGAGGAACCGGTATTCGCCTAAAACGTTATGCAAAGCTTAAAGGCGATGGGAAAAGGACTATCTAGGTCTACCCACTAGCAAGTAAGGACATCGACACGATAGCCTTGTCAAAATCCATATCCAAATAAATAGTGTCACACCACTCCACAACAAGCCTAACCAAAGACCCAAACAAACTGCAATTACTCCAAAGTCACTGGGAACATGAACGGCATGCAGCTGACGTACACCGCCGGTATCCGTAACATTTTTAGAACAGCCCCTTCACCCTATCTGTTTCGGGGTCCAGGTCTACGTCATAAAAACACGGCCGCGTGGGCAATCCTGGCATGGTCTGCATCTCACCCAGTAAAGGGTATAGGAAGCCCGCACCGTCACTGATACGAATATCCCGTATGGGCACCACAAAGCCCGTGGGTACATTTTTTAATGTGGGGTCATGCGACAAACTAAGGTGGGTTTTAGCCATACAGATAGGCAACCCTGCGAAACCCTGTCGGGTATAAGTATCGATTTTCTGTTGGGCCTTTTCCGAAAAAGTGACCCCCGCGGCTCCGTACATCTCCCGAGCAATGGTTTCGATCTTGTCAGCAATGGGTTGGTCCAAGTCGTACAAGAAGCGGAAAGTAGGTTGACGGGTGGTATTTTCGCACATGTCCATCACCGCTTGTCCCAACTCCAAAGCACCTTGACCTCCATGGGCCCAGTGTGAACAGGTGGCCACTTTCTCCGCTCCTGCCTTTGAGGCTAACCCACGAACCAGGTCGATCTCCTCGTCAGTATCTGTGGCGAACCGGTTGATGGCCACCACCACTGGCATACCGAATTTATGGGCATTTTGTATATGTTTGGCCAGGTTTTTGCAACCTTCCTCCAGTAATTCCAGGTTTTGCTTGAGATAGGCCTCTGGAAGGGGTCGACCAGGAGTGACAGGGGGTCCCCCACCGTGCATCTTGAGAGCACGAATCGTGGCAACCAATACTACGGCATCGGGTACTAAACCTGACACCCGGCATTTGATATCAAAGAATTTCTCCATACCAATGTCGGCCCCGAACCCAGCTTCTGTAACCACGTAACCCGGCTTGACCTCGGTTTGTTCCTCGGAATCCACCCCGGCCAATTTCAACGCAATTTTGTCGGCCAATACCGACGAATTACCATGGGCGATATTGGCAAAAGGACCCGCGTGGACAAACACTGGGGTGCCTTCCAAAGTTTGCATCAGGTTAGGATGAATAGCATCTTTCAAAAGTACCGTCAAGGCCCCACCCACACCCAGATCGTCGGCGGTGATAGGATCACCCTTACGAGAACTGGCCACCACCATGCGCCCCAATCGTTCCCGCATATCCCTGATCGATGTGCTGAGGGCCAACACGGCCATACACTCGCTGGCCACAGCAATATCGAACCCCGTCTGGCGCTCACGTCCCCGTTCCGTAGGGCTTTGTCCCACCGTTACCTTACGTAAAAAGCGGTCGTTGGTATCCACCACTCGTTGCCAGGTAACGGATTCGGGATCCATATCCAAACGGACAAAGCGTTGAATCTCCTCAGGGGTTAACTGCGCGGGGTCACGAGCTTGGATCCCCAACTTTTCGAGCCGTATCACCATGACCGGGGAAAACATACGTACTCCCTGCTTCACAGGACAGAGTCGGTTGAACAGGGCCGTGTCGCTCTGGGTCGATTCGTGGAACATCCGAGCGTCAATGGCCGCTGCTAGCAGGTTATTAGCTGCTGTGATGGCATGGATATCGCCCGTAAGGTGGAGGTTAAACTCGTCCATCGGGATGACCTGGGAATAACCTCCACCGGCGGCTCCCCCTTTGATACCGAATGTGGGTCCCTGGGAAGGTTGACGTACGCAGGCAAAGGCCAGTCGATCCAAATGAGCTCCCAATGCTTGACACAATCCAATCGTAGTAGTGGACTTTCCCTCCCCCAAAGGAGTAGGAGTAATCCCCGCTACGATGATGTACTTGCCATTCCGACGGTGGGCCAGTCGATCCAGTATGTCCAGTTTCACCTTGGCCTTGTATTTGCCGTATAAATCATACTCGTGGGGCGCGATTTGCAGCTCTTCCGCCAACTCGGCAACCGGTTTAGGGGTTTGAGCCATGGCAATATCAATGTCACTGGGTACAGGAGACAAAGGTTTCAAGGGTAAAAGGGCGATCTGGCGTTGCAGATATTTCTGGTAAAACTGCTTGGCACTCTCAAAGGTGTTCTGTAGCAGCATGGCCACGGTCATGGGTCCCACGCCCCCCGGGACCGGGGTGATCAACGAGGCCACTTCCACGGCACTGGAAAACTCCACGTCCCCAACTAAACGGTACCCCGCCTTGCGGGTAGCATCGGATACGGCGTTGATACCCACGTCAATGACAACGGCCCCGGGTTTCAACCAGTCACCCCGCACAAAATTCGGTTTACCAATGGCCACCACCACAATATCAGCCTGTCGCACCACCTCGGGTAAATTATTGGTCTTGGAATGGCACAAGGTTACGGTAGCATTGAGGTTACTCAACAGTGCAAACACGGGAGTACCTACAATGTCACTTCGACCTACCACCACGGCTTGTTTACCAGCTACCTCCACTCCGGAACGTTTCAACAGTTCGATACACGCTCGGGGCGTGCAAGGGAAAAAATGAGGTCCCGCCTGACGTTTGGTAAGGTTCCCGATATTCAAAGGATGGAATCCGTCCACATCCTTCTGTGGACTAATACCATAAATCACTTCCTGGGGATCCAAATGGTCAGGAATAGGCAACTGGACCAGAATACCGTGTACTTCGGGGTCATGGTTCAACGAATGGATAAGCTCCATCAATTCACCCTGAGTCACAGTGGTGGGAAGTTGGTGGTGTACAAATCGCATACCTACTTCTTCCGCCGCACGATTCTTTTGGCGAACATAGACATTGGAATCTTCTTGTGCGCCCACCTGAACAATGGCTAACTGGGGGTAGAAATGCGGATGCTTTCCGCGGTACTCGGCGATCTCTTGCTTGATAGTCGCCCGGATTTCGGCGGCAATGGACTTGCCGTCAATACGTTGGGCCACCATGGCGAACGATGTAGGGTGATAGAAGCGGATAGGTGGGTGAGAAAGATCAGCACAGTAACCCAATGAAAGAATGGAGGCGACAGGTAAGGCCTGAACCGGGGAAGGCGGTCGTGAAAGGTGGTTAAGGAAAGAAGCAGCAAGTGGAATGGACCGGAATGTGTAGAGTGGGGGGTAACGAAACATATAGTCACAAAAACTGGGATATATTAGTCGGGACCGGTGCATTATAAATAACACAGTCTTACAAGGTTTTATTAGGTGGAACGTATCGTTACTATTCGCACAAGTAATCCCTTGACATAGGGGTAATTATTTTTCGACTCTATAGCGAAAAATTCACCAGCATTGAATGGATCTCTCACGAAACACTATTGGTTAAATCGGTAACTGGCACATTTTTGCTCCAAATCTCTATATAGGCCAAAAAAAGTACCCGTAAGGAATGACAATACACTTGTGAGAAATAATATATGCAAGTATTATGTATGGTTGAGTGGCAGACCTTGCAATACATAGATTGGGGGAAACCCACTCCGAAAATAATGGTCATGCTAACAAACATGTAGAAGAATCAACGGAAAAAGAAAAAAAAAATCCCACCGCTTACTGCCACTCTAAGAACGGACGCCGTACCCTCCCAGTGATGTCCATTTTCTTGTGGTGGGAGGTAATCTAAAATACCAACAAACATTAGTATGTTCAATCATTTTGAGTAGGCTCTGTGACGGGGAGGATCCCAACTTGCTTTAGCTGGTTCACCCAGCCCAGTAAAGGGTCAAACTGCACTAGTGACACGGGAGGAGTAACCGTTTCGTCTGTGGTCAACTTATGCAGGTGGTCCATAGTCGAAGCCAGCCCCTGAACCAGACTCACTGTATAACGACAGGTACTCGGCCAACCCATCGGGACGGTAAAAGTATTCACCGCTTGGCGAACCTGGTCTTCCAAACTATCTCCCAGTGACACTTCTTCCACTTCCTGCACAACGACCAACTCCTGCAAGAATTCTACAAGGACAGCGTGCAATGTACTCACCAAAGCATTCACCAATGAGTGCCAGCACTCCGCCCTCACGCCATATTGTTGCCACCGGGTCGGCTGGGTCAAAGCTTGTGCTGCGTTAATGCGTACCTTGTGATTCTTGCGCTGTTGTAGGGCACAAAGTAGAGCTTTTAGTAAACCTCCCGACCAATCGCAATACGGTTGATCGGTGGGGAACGCCGGGTTGGCCAACATCCGGCCCACAGCGTGACAGGCATTCCACCGTACCTTGAAAGGTCCACTTTTGATACACTTGATGACGGAACCCATCACCCGGTTTACCAGGGCGTGGTACTTGGTAAACCATGTCGAAGAGGCTAAATAAAAGAGGTTACCTGTAGCTCGTAATCCACTCATACGCATTTTTTCATCACTTTGTAATACGAATTCCGCCGCGTTTACGAGTTCTTGGAGCAGCGAAGGGGTTAACCAGTCCCTCAAGTCTTCAGAACTCTCGTCCGGGTGCATTTGGTTCCACACTAGGGCATCGGTAAGGTTGGCCAAAGTCCATGCCACTTTGATGCGCAGTGTCAGGGAACAATTTGTTAGTTTCTGTCGACATTTTTCGAGGACATCCATGACGAAACAGAGATCCTCCCGAAAGGTATCCAAGGCCGCCAAAAATCCCAAGGTGCGAAATGCCGAGGTTTGCACCGCGCTATCGTCATGTTGGGTGCCATTCAAGATCAGGTGGGTAATAAGAATTTTGCGTTGCACAGGACGCAGTTCCTTAACCAAGGCCGGGGTTGTGGCGGCCACTAGTTCGTACGATGCAATCCGTAACGGTCGGTGGTCACTGTCCAGAGTGGGTAACACGTACTGGTCCACGTAATTAGGCCAGGTTATTGTGTTTAAGGGTGAATCCCAAGACTCTGTGGCCGACAGGGAAGGAACGAATGCCCGCAATAGTTGTAGAGATGGGGTTTGCAAAGTCGGTGGCTGGGTAGCAAAATGGGATTCCACCAAAGAGAGCAATTCTGGCAGTTGGTCCAACACTCGGGTGGGGTAGATCCAGGCCGCCTGGATTAGTACCTGAAATGCCCCAACGCGTAATTGTTCCACATCCGGAGCTGGAAGTTGAAACACTAACGATTGGCAAAAGGGCAGTAGCGAATAGCACTTTTGACCCACGTGAAACCCATCCTTAGTGATCCAAAGATCCCAAATGTTTTCCCGTATGTCTTCACGACTTAACAAAGTAGTCACCACCGCCAGGCACTCGGCAGTAACATTGGATAATTCCCTGGAATGTCTCAATTCTAACCCCAGGGTGTTACCCAAATTGGTCAACAAGGGTTGTTGAAGTTTCACGTACGGAACCCAGCTGGTCAAAGCCCTTAAACACCCAAGAACTGGAATTGGGTGGTACAATTGTGATCCGTGTGGTACCAACAGTTGCGTCAGGCGACGATGTAGTTCGTTTACCATTTGGGCCACCCTTACCGCCAAAGGTGTAAATGATGTCACGGTAACCCGGTCGTCCGCCAACGCCAAGAGCGCTGGGGCGTGTTCCAGAATCGTAGCCAAGGTAAGCAGTACCTGACGCTGTACATCCGGGTGTTGCACCACGCGTAACAAAGAAAACAAGTTGGGTTGGGCATCTACGGTAGTCTCTGGTAGATAATGATCCCACTCAGAGTGCCACGCCCTAGGACAATGGCGAACTACACATTGTAAAGTACGCAAAGTCTGCACAGTGAGGCTATCCCAACGGGTAAAATGACTAGCAGGGCCCGGGGCATCCGAAAAGCTATACTCGGTGACCTCTGATTCTGAACTGATTTGTGTGGTAGGAGAATATCCGTATAACCGGTAGTATAAACAAACGTCCAGTTGATTCAGTAGCGGTCGCACATGGTTCGTGAATATCCGTTTATCTTCCATCACGCATACCCGAATGGCGTGGAGGAGGGCTGTGAGCATACGATACAACCCGGGGGCAATCCCCCTCGATGGCTTGGTCTGAAGGGCAGCAACACTTTGCCGTAGCAGTCCCAGATTTAACTTGATGATGCGGGTGAGAATAGCGGGAAATTTGGTACCCATACCACTACATAAACCGGCGAGTAGTTCAACGGCCGTTGGACAAAGTGTGGCATTTCGGGGGATAACGTTAAACACAGTGGCCTCAAGAACATCCACAATCTGGTGGTAATATGCATGGTAAGCCACCCCAGTGATTTCAAAAAATAACGCATAAGTGCGGAATAACTGGATATGTAGATCGCCACGCTGACAAGACCGGAGTGTTGACGAAGAACTAACTGGTGGACACGACGCAATTTTTAGAAAAAAGGGAACAGCCGCTATAAGCTGATGTCGATAATGCGTAGAATGAAGCAGGCGTCGCTTTAGCAGTGTGTGTAGGAGCACCAGAAACGCAAACAGTACTTCCTCGCCATCGGAATCTATCTGGCGGAAACCTTGGAGCATCACTTTCAACCAACACTGGGGGTCCATGGGTAAAGCACTGGTCCCAACAGTGTCAGCCACTGCGGTGAGTCGACGCAATGTTGCAACTAGGGTAGTCGGTTGTGTCCTGACCGAAACCCCTGGTGTGGATTCTTCCTGGTGGTCCGCTGAAGAAGTGGACAAAGGTTGGGTCGGTGTGGCATCAGTAAGTAAGGTACTGCAAAGTTGGTAAAATTGGCACATGTCTAATGTGGACATGTTTCGTTCTGGTTGGGGGGGGTGAATGAATATATGACTAGGGTGTAGCGTATTAAAACGAAGAAGGATGCGATATGAAATTGCGACTGACCTAACAGGATAACTTTTGGGTTGAATAGTGATCACCGCTAGAATTTGGTCTAAGAAAAACAAGTGTCATGAGCAAGAATGTAACTCGCCACTATTGCAATAACAACGAATGATACAGCTATGGAATGGAATTAGATTTTGCAAATGCTTACCAAAGTCGGAAAACCCTTGGTAATAAATTTTCACTCTTTCCCTTGTAAAGTTGTCGTTTATTCACTGTGATTAATTACAACAGCACATTACTCTGTAGTGATACATAATATCTAGTTAACATTGCACGGCTCAACAAGCCACTAGAACTATTGACCACGTTAGATAAAACAATTGTCAATCCAATGTAAAAGGTGACCACAATGTTAAAGGGATCCAGCGTGTGTTAAAACTAGTGGAAAGAGGACATAACGTGTAATGTACAGTATTGGTAAATGTCCTGCATCGAAAGTAGACTGAGAGATAAAGAAGCAGAACTAATCTTGGGCATTTTAAAAGTAATAATAGTGGAATGAAAACCCGTAAGGAACTATAAACTCTACCATAAAAAGCCAGTGGCCGCGCAATTCCTTGTGATTTTTCTATCGAAGTCTAAAGTCAGTTCTCGTAGAGGTACTACATGCCTTTCAGCGGATACCGTGATGAAACCAATATCAGGCATCAGTAATTAAAGACACTTTGCATTTCAAGAGCACAGGTGTGCAAGTTTTAAAACCTGGGCGTCGAATGGGATGTGTAGCAGTGGTTCGGTCAGAGCTTCCAGAAGAGCGATCGTCCGGGGTCGCGGCGGTGAGTTTGAACATTTTCTACTGGTGACGCGAGCGTAGTTGCATCCGGGCGCTAGTCAATTTACTGTTACCCCGGAGAACCCACTGCTCATTCCCAAGGAGCGAACCCATGAAAAACTGAGAGATTTACATTAAAAAAAATCCGGGAAGAAAGATCATAGCAATAACATACAAGAACTACGAAGAAGTGGTTAATAATAGGATCACAAGGATACTTCACTCTTTTTCATAGCACCATTGTTAAAACTCTTAAACATATCTCCGAGAGAACAAAAGGACGGATTACTATTACCGATAGGTTAGCAGATTGAACGTAGTAAAAACTTACCTGTAACTGACCCGTCGTTTTGAGCCAATGGCTACTAAAGTAAGTCGTGCGAACTGGCTCGTCCAGGGTAATTCGATGGGGTTCCCGGGTGAGTAAAGGATGACTCCTTGTCATTTCCCGACGTGCTACCTCAGCCTGCTGATGTGACTTATCTGTCGGACTACGGGGTTCATAAACGAAAGCAGCTTGTGGAAGAGGTAAGGTCGACCCGTCCTTTCGAATGTCCCCCGTAAATAGTACGGATGGTCGTGAACGGCTGCCGACGGTGGCATTTGAATAAGTAGAGTAGTTTCGGGCGCCACAGAAACTAGAAGCGGTATGGGGAGGGTAGGACGAATAAGTCATGTTAGTATGAAACTGCGCTGATGGTGAAGTAGATAGAATGCCGTTCTTCGGTATACATGGTTGATATTCGACTCTAGAAGTGGGCCTGGACACTACAGTCGATGATACCGAGGCGTTTCTGTTCATTTGTAAAAACAAAGGAAACTCTTCGTCAGGAGCTCCCACATGGGTAGAGCGGGGAAGAAAAGGATCACGTAACTCCGTGCGTCGTGCAGTAGCCCTGGAATATGTCAACGGGATGTAGTCAATCGGAATGACCTCATCATTAGAGAGCTGACTGGACCAAAACCTCCGAGAGTTGCCTGAATACTGACTACAGGCCGTCGCCCATCGTCGAGCCTTTTCTTCGTCGACAGTAAGTGGCGACGGCTGAAGGGATTTGGTAATGGTTGGCTTGGATGACTTGGTGGGAATTTTGGTAAAATTAGGCAATGACTTCCGGGGAAGACGGTGTTGGGATTGAGTTGGGCAGCTGTCCGGCGGGGTAGAATGCACCTGGGGAGGTAGAGGTGGATGACCAACGATCCGGATAAACTCCTCGCGCCAGCGATCGGGTACTCTACAGCCGTTATCGGACCGTGGAGGGTGTTCCTGGGGAGATTTGGGGCTGGTGCAGCTCTTGGCGTAATCTGACACTACTTGGGGGTCACATTCTGGGTGATCTGTCGATAGGTCTTCGGTAGCGGTACCCACCGAGGATGGAGAATAGGTCGAGGAGAGCTGTTTAGTGTCCTCAAGGCTGTCCTCAGCCTTAAACGAGTCGATGCTGAGTGTGGTGGTAATGGACGAGGCAGGGGAAAGGGACGGCGTAGATGTGCACTCCGAACGGCCATAAATTATCACGGGGCTAATGGAGCGCCGACTGTTCAATATTCGACACTCCCCACTTGTGATTTTATTCAGGGGAAGGGGAGGAGAGTCAGAAACCGGCAGAGTGGACGCCATGATAAACACAAGCAATAAACGAAGTGTTGGGTTTGTAATGTCAATGTCATGCACTGAGTTGGTATCACACTTTGGATCGCGTCAACTGTCACCGATATTGGCGCAACAGGAGTAGGAAGGCCTTGTCAATGGAAACTATCACAATCGGAGTGGTTATAACAAGTGACTACACAGTGGGTGAGCGGAATAGAAAACTAGTCCAAGTAAAAAAAACGAGAAATTCACCTAAAGTTTAAGGTTGCCGAGGTACACTAGTATTAAAATACGCCCAGGAATCGGATCGAAAAATAATAATAATAATAGCGTGGATGCAGACGCCCCTTGGAAAAAATAGCTATATAGTATTCCCGATCGGATATTAACACAAACGCGATGTAAGGGGATAAAACATTAACAAGTCAGCTGCACATCAATTGTAGGGACAGTGTACAAGCATGTGTCAAAGTGGAGGTAAACCAATCGATAACGTTCAGGGGCGGTACTGCTGTGGATAGTGTGGACTATGGGGTACTGTTTGTGGAAAGAAGGTGCGTTGGATAAAAAGAAACTGGGAAAATAAATATAGTCGATCGAACAACGCCTGGATCACAGTCTACAAAGCTGAGTGAAAATATCTGGATGTGTTCAAAGTCCAACGATAACTGATTAGTTGTTGACTGTGACAAGCAAGGTAGAGGGTAAACGCTAAGGTTGGTAAAAATAATTAGGCGATATAGAAAATATCACCGTTTGCAACCAGATATTCCCAGAAAGCACTAGTTGTAATATTTGAAAAAGAGCCAATGGCCTAGAGTTAAAGCGAGGAGTGGAATAAAGAAAGCTGGAGGACCGCTTGCACAGATAGGCAAGTGGTATCAACGACAATGGACAAGTCCGTGGGTGCACCAACCGGTCAAGATTTCACAAGAGTATAGGAAAATAGCTGAAGTTAAGAAATGGACCACAAGCGATATAACGTCACTAAGTAGCAAGCCTATCTAGACAGGAAAAGTCACGGATGGTTTTGGGTTGATAATGGAATTAAACCTATGCCCAGCGTGTCTCGTACCAAAACTAGAGAGAGAAAAAGAATATGTACACACACCAACTGAGAAACATGAATGGTTTCAAGAAATACGCCTTGTCGGTGAGATTGGAGGGTTTCAGACACAAATGGTGCTGTAAAACCTGGATATGATAAACGCAGAATCTGTTTATATACACCTTATGGTACCCTGAAGAGCAATTTTTTTAAAAAAATATATAAACTAAACGCAAGCGACAAATAGCCCACATCCACCAGACATCGAACCACACCGCCTGTTATACTAAGTAACATTCAGTTTACACAAAAGCGCAAAGTGAGAGAGAAAAGAAGGGTGCAGTGACAGTACTGGTTTATAAGTGTATTTCTACGGGGGAACTTCAATATCTAGGAAAAAATAAAGACGGTGGTGAATCGTACTGGTAGAAAATACGGGTTCAGGGGTGCCACGACCAAATTACCCCTCTCACCCCAACATAGCGAAGTACAAGGTTTCCGTTTAAGAAGGGGGAAGAAGCCCTTGTAGTATTTACCGCACTTTTCTTTGCCCCATTGGCTCATAGGGGAACGAGGGTCATACCCCAACTGGTGCTTACGACCCCAGTGGCACTGTGGTTGAAGGGGGCTGTAATTTCCGTGGAGTGCCAAGCGCATCACTCATGTACTCTGCTGGTTCCATCGTTTCTTCCAACCCCAATCACCTTTGGCTGTGGTACTCTCTTCCCCTTTTTACCGGTAGACTGATGAAATCCCCTTCTTCACAAGCTTTGATGAAACTGCTGCCAGCGAAGGTAAATAGAGCGATGTGACTTTGGAAGCCGTTGTATTCAGCTTAGGATCATCCTGGTTAATGGAATCAATCCCTTTGAAGGAAGTGCTTCTCTTTAGTCGACTCCAACGACATCTTTTAAAACTGATTATATACACTGACAAGGTGGTATATTTCAATGGACGACCGAGTAACAGGAATCAGATCTCTCTGTCCAACATTGGCATTACAAAGAAAAAAAAGTAATATACCAAAACGAATCAACCAAGTGGTAACCACGTTTATTGTTGTTTCTCACCAGGAGAGAACCGCCCTAGATTGGTATTAATAACACCACTTATATCCCATACCCACTGATATACAGTATCTATAAATTACGGTCGACAGCTTACTTTTGGCATTGTAACCGATCAGGGGGAGAAGGAAGAAGTAACAAAGTAGCCCCGTTGTCAAACCAAAACTAGGAATAGGGCGAAGAAGGAAACTAATGTGGATATGGATTCTCTCTCTCATTCCAACTCTTCAGTATCCCGTTAGGAGGGAAAATGAGTGAGGTTCAATTAGTGAATGAATGATGTATGGATTATAGCACGGGAAAACGCTATGTCAACCCAATAATTATACCAGTATTAACAGGATAGCGAGTGGAAAAGCACTGAGTGACTTATATTTTTGACAATGTTGCAAAGTTACGATTTATCCAGGATGAGTTTACGACCTCGTTGAATTTATTTCCCTAGTGTCGATGTTATCTCTTCTGTAGATGATGCAACTACACTAGTTGTTCACAAACTGGATGGTAAGCAACAATGCCTGAACGCTACGTGGATATAGATTGCTCCTGTCACATAACGACTTCCTTTTATCCAGTAATTACCCCAATCGAATCACTGCCAAACTCCCGAAGGATTTACCTAAAGAGGAGTATAACCGGTTTTCCATACCCATCATTAGTCTTGGCATTGTCGTAGATGTGGTTGATAGAGTTCAAGATATGCTATGTAATGCATCACGCTACTCGTTATAAACATCCGATGGAGTAGCAGAGAAAGGAAAAAAAAGCGAGAGTAGCTAACTCTAATGGACGGTTCAGGCTACGGAAAAGCTATGGGAAAAGCGGGATTTACGGGTGTTTACGGGTGTTTACGCCATTGCAAAACCGACGCAACAGATACTGGTCCTAATATTACACCACACAAGTGCTTTAACTTGAAGCAAAAATATATTGGAGTAGTATATGTATTTTACTAATCCTGAAACTAATTCAGTGAATCCAAGATATCCCAACAAGTGTTCACATGGACTCAGTAACTAATGGTACCCACTGACATCAATACCATACTTTCTCTGCAGTGCTGTGTGAAACTAATCCCATACTCTAGGCACCACACTGTCGGTTAATAGGTATAGCAGGGGAAGTTCGGGAAAAAGCGATTCATACCACATCTGCTTCATGGAAGGCGTGTATTAGATTATGTAAAACACCACAAGTGGGCACTTGACCATGTGCCATTGACTTGTAGATGATGCCGGGTTTTCGTGGGCTCAGAGTGAAACTTGTGGGGAGGGGGATTGATTCACCGTGTAGGGTATTATAGGCTTTATTCGTAAAGAACATGGTAAATATAACGGGACTCACCTCTTAATACGTCCACTGCCAAAATAAAATCGAATAATTTTCACATTGCGCGGCAGGGTGAGAAACTCAAATAGATATCCGCTCATCTCCTACACATTACAGAAAATGGGCATAATTCCTCACCCCCAACCGAATTGAAATTTGGTGAAAAAAAACTCCATATAATGCCAAGCTAAACAAATCAATTATTTTTTTTGGAAATTGTAGAGGGAGGGGGATGAAGTTGTACACCACTTATTAATACCGATCCCACTTGGCCTCTTTACCCACCGGATCCCGTCGACCGCCAAACTGCACACCCGACATATTAGCCCCACCGTTGTAACCCATCTGCACCGGGTTGATAATCCCCTGGCCTGCCCGCAACTGCTGCTCGGTAAACTGCCGCCGATGCTGATCGGCCAATTTAGGTCCGATAAGGGGGCCCCCAAACCCAACCTTTTGGGCTTGACGAGAGAGTGTGTAAATAGCGTCAACTACTTGCCCCGGATTTTTCTTTTCGTAAAGGTCCACCGTCTGAAATAACTCGTGTCGCCGACAGCCCAGCAATTCCGCCTGTCGCAAAAAATTACCAATGTTTTCCATTTGCTTAAAAGCAATACGCGATGTCGAATACTTGACTATGTCCGGTCGAATAACGTTAAGGGCTTTGCACAACACTACACCATCTTTCAAACAATCCATAAAATCACCGTCCAAATTTTCGTTGAGAATGGTTTCTAACCACGTTCGGGCCTCTTGTTCCCGTTGGGGATCATATTTGGCTTGTAATTTTGCGGCAATTTCCTTGTCCAAGCCGTAGAGTGGGGTTTCGTCGGAGTCAGTAGCCATTGGTCTAGAGAGATAATATAGAATTTGCTCAAGTAAAAAAGGGACACCAGGAACGGTGTACTTCTAGTCAAGGGATGCGGGTGGCGTTATAATTGCAGCAACCTAATGTAAATAAACGAAAAATACCTAGAATATTCATAAATTGCAAACGGAAAAAGAAAAAAAATTAACAGGAATGAGGTAGTGCCTTCTCTTAATCATGGGAACGCTCGCTGTGCCAGTAATCCCACGGAAGGCTTGGCTGACAAGTATGGAGTCTGATAATATCTGCTATTCATTGTCCACGAGTAATGGTCTATATATGATAACACTGACCATTGAGGTTGGCTTTATTCCATTCTAAAAAAAAAAGAAAAAATAATAAATTGAAAGCCACTATCAACAGTAGCCGAAATGCATACGAGTGTCTAAGAAATTGTTAAAAAATATCATGCCCAATGTAGTACAGCGATCAAGTGCCAAGCCGTCGTCCAATCATCACATTATAAACGACTGATGATGAATGCAGAAGATACAGGTATTAAGTTCGTCTATGGTTGAAAGGCCTGTGGGGGTAACTGGTTGGAAGATTTCACCTGGTGGATCACTTGAAGGGATTTGTCAAAATTCCAACCGTTTTCTTGTAAACACTGTACACCAAAGGAGGGGTTAAGCTGGGTTCGTGATTGTAATTCCGTGACCATAGCATGTTGTTCAGGGGTCACCGCAACGTCCACACCCATCATATTCTTAATGACTATAGAGGTAATAGGGGTGATCGAAGGAGTTGGAGGAAATATTGATGTTGGTAATGGAGTGGCTGAGGCAGTAGACAGCGAGGTAGAAGGTGCAGTGGCCACCGCCGCCAGCGGTTTGGATGGCGCGTATTTGGCGGGGTTCCAGCCATCGAATCCCATGTACTGTCGAACCACTAGTGCGTCGTTACGAATGCTAAACGGATAACCACATTGCGAAGCGCGAGATTGGGGCATAGTGGGCACCAAAAGCAAGGTACGGTCAAAGGAGTGCATCACGTGGCGATCAGGTTCGTAAAACTCGCCTGACACCGAAATCAATATCGCCGGTGGCATATTAGCCGGTGGAGGGTTGCCCGGACCGGGGTAGGCTCCAGGAGGAAGGTTCAACATCTGCCAAGCGAATACGCTAAATCGTTGTAGTTCGTCCATCGGATGTATAGTCCGAGGGAGATGACCTAATTTCTCTACGATCACTTGATTTCCGGTAAACAATGGGGCAGCTAGCCGTTCCATGGACTTGAGCCGACGTATATTCCGACCATATTTGGTGTAGTTACTCCAGTCGGATTCGTGCAGTCGGGGTGGTTTTACTTGGTCGCTCTGACCGCCACTCCGGTTACGTTGGGTCCGTTGCCCCTGGGGAGTGGCCAGGTAAGCGGTACGGTAGGTCGTAGGTAGTGGAGGACGCTCGATACGAGTTGGTGGTGTGCTCACATTGACGGCCAAGGTGAATACGGCGTTGAGGTCGTACAGATCTATCAGGGCCGATCGCTGGTTGTCGTATAAATTGAAAAATGTGGTAAGAAAAGCGTTGGAGAGTTCCATAGTGGCCGCGCCGTCGAAAAAGTTGGTCTGCACCTGTCGGGGTAGCTCGGGAAATAAGGACGGGGAAGACCGTGACCCACTAGGCCGATTGGAGGGACCCTGACGGAATGAAGAAGAGATCAGGGCGTTATTGCGGATATGTTCCGGAATAGGGGTGAGATCCAGCAGCTGTAGATGGGGGAATCGTTGGACCATTTCCCCAATAAATACAGAGTCGTCATGCGTTTTAGCCAGTCGGTTGGCCCGTAGAGGATTACCGGTGAGAACCAGTTCTCGGAGTTCCGTCGGACTTTGGGTGCTCTGGGCTAAAAAGTCGAAATCACGAAGGGTGGCGATGTGGTTGTCCTGCAGGGAAAGGTTACGTACGTTAGGAAGGAACTCGATCAGACGAGCAATGGGTTCCAGTGACTTGAGTTCATTCTGTCCAAAGGAAACAGTTACGGTTTCTGGATGTAAACGACCGGCCATTTTCAATACCGCCGGCCAAAAATTCGACTTTTTCTTAGTACGAGTTTCTACGGCCATCGCTTCCCGACGCATATTAGTGACGGCGTCCACGTTATCCAAGTTGAGCATCATCAACTCTGGATTGAAACGGGTCTCGATTAACCGAGTAAGCTCGTCAGTGATGGCATGCGTGGTTTGGGTCACCTGTGCCTGAGTAAAAGAAGTTTGGCCAGATGTACCAGGTCTGGTGGTACTACGGTCGCTGGCAAGGCAAATATCCAAGGTACGACCCTTACAATGGAACCGATTCAGTTGTGTCACCGAGCGGGCCTGGTTAGCCGTAGGCAAAATCAAGTATATAAAATTACCCACCTGTTCAGTACGAATGATTTGGATGGAGGTGCGTACGTGAGTGGTAATAAACCTTATAATATCGTTCTGGGTCAACCCACGGGGGAGGCGTACCCGGACACGATGGGTAGCAGAGTCAGAACCTTCAGCATTGGGCGAATCTCCACCCCGACCGATTCCGCCAGCGTACGGTGTAAACCTTGCGGGTGTATCCCCATCCGAGTTTACATTGGATGGTGCACACATGGAGGTATCCCCTTCGTAATCCCCCGAAGTGCTCGATCCCGGGTATACATTTCGTCCTGCACCACTTCTGTTCCGCCGACTTCGTCCCCGACCACCCCTACGAGGTGATGGATCCGAAGAGCCACCGGCAGGGTTATTAGAGCGCCGTCCCTGACCGGACGAATTAGAGCGCGACTGGTTACCCATGATTCTATGGAGTCGTCGGACTCACAAAAAATGTAGACAAGCAAAAAAAGACGGAAAAGTGCACAATGAGACTCACGGGTGGGCGAAATACCATCAAGGGCGTGTGATAAAAAGTGAGTGATTCAAACACGTATAGGCTAAAATAAGTTAGATTGGGTCACGATAAAATAGGAGAAAAAAGAAAGAACGTGCGATGAAATAACGCAAAAGAAAAAAAGTAGTGGAGGGGCTTTTCTTTATTTAAACCCTTTACCCACGATTGACACGTTCAGGCTAGCTCCGCCCTTCCCAAAAGGGATATTCGTGTCTACTTTGCTTCTAAACCTCACGGCGGGTCATTATTTTCCATTCTGGCTAAATATTGGTACCATCATAGTTGTGACGTATCAGTAAAAAATTATCCCGCAGGTTAAGGAAAGGATCCCGTCGTTGTGGTCGGACTAGAAAAATGAACGCTTCCCCAGTCATCGTTGTACCACAACGACCTCCAACCCCTTCCGGGTTGGCTAGGAACAGGTGGAAAGTGAGAGGGTGGGAACATCACCTAGTAAAACTTCCCATGATCCTGGTTGACCATTCCCAGTGGTCATAGCCAGGAATGGGAGGAGTGTACAAACCCAGTCACATTCTCCTTCACGCCGGGTATGACCTGGTCTTCATACCACCATGCACCCCTTGTCACTTCGGGGACGAGGACACACCATAACATAAATCCAGGACTCCCTTACCACTTCGTTGGACTTGTCTTGTCTTTTTTTATTGTCTTTTCTGTTGTTCATTGACACTTGATTAGCCGCTATACGATTGTTTCGTTTATTACGTTCGTTGCATTATGGTGTCTCAAGTGATCGTTTATGGAGGTTGTGGAAGCCTGGGCTCGGCTCTCGTCTCACTTTTCAAATCCAAAAGCTGGGTGAGTACAAAAATAAAATAACCACGACCCCCTACCACCTGGGCCAGTGGGTTAACTATGGCGTAAAGAGGAATAAGAAAGTGTGAATTCCACCACCTTCCTCTCCCAAGTGAGGTATACAATATTGTCTGTAATATTAAACCAAGAGTTACCACTAACCCATTTGTGATTCCATGGAATGACTTTATCATTTTTACGTTGGAACGGTGCTAGCGTGTGATATCGGTAGATTTACGTTCCAACCCCGAAGCGGACACCAACGTTCCTGTGGATATCAATTTATCTTTTGAAGCCCAGGCCCAACAGGCCATTTCCCTCCTATCCCAGTCGGTGACTACCCCAGTGGACGCCGTACTGTGCGTGGCCGGTGGGTGGGCCGGTGGTAGCGTGGTCTCGAGTGAAGTTTTCAGTACGACCGAGTTGATGTGGAAGCAGAGTGTACAATCCTCCCTGGTGGCAGCCCACATCGCTTCAAAGCATCTCAAGTCCGACGGGATGCTCACTTTGACCGGTGCCTTGGCTGCCAAAGAAGGTACTCCGGAAATGATCGGCTATGGATTGGCTAAGGCAGCGGTACACCAGTTGACCGCTAGTTTGGCGGCACCCAGTAGTGGACTGCCTAGCTCGGCCAATGTTAACGCGATCCTGCCTGTGATGTTAGATACCCCCGCTAACCGACAAGGCATGCCTCAGGCGGATTTCTCTAGTTGGACTCCGTTGAACATCGTGGCTGAAAAGTTGTTTGCCTGGACTAATAACCAAGACCGGCCTGCTTCGGGTTCCCTGGTATCCATAGTTACCAAGGATAACCATACTACCTTTGCATAAGGGTTTCCCACCAGCGTAATACATTGTAGGTATCACCCCTTTCTTGTCTATCAGGTAGCCCTGACCATGTGTCGGATTCCCGTTTCATTACGTTTTTTTTTCGTTTTGTTTCACGAAAAGTGGTACGCCATAAATATTATCAAGTTTATCGTCGACAAAGTGTAATTCATTGCCCTGGAAATTGAAATGGAAGTTGCACCTTCTGCATGTGGCGTTATTCACACCAGTATAGTCCCTAGGTGCTAACCACATGGGTGATTTTTTTTCACTATATAGAGATTTGGTGCAAAAATTGTACCAGCTAAAATATAACCAATAGGATTTTGTGAGAGATCCATTCAACTTAGGCCAGGTACGATCCGGTGAATAAATCCAGAGCGTAAAATATTTCAACTTCATCACTGGAAGCGTTGCTTGAGGGACAGAACCTGTGATGTAACCCACCCCACAGAGTGGGAACGAGCACGACGGCGGATACTGGTAGCCACGAGTGAAGCAACCGAACGCGAACCTTCTTCCGAATAACGATCCCGGTGAAGCCACATAGGTCTCTTGGCTGAAGAAGGTCTGGTAGGATTAGCCAGGACCGACACCTTGGAGCCTAGTTCCAGAGGACCATCCTTTGAGGTATGACCATCCATTAGCCCCGGGGTTTCGTCTCCCCGAGATTTGCCAAAGTAGGAAAACTTCGTTTCTGTATACGGTGTAGGCACATATTCTGTGACCGATTTAAACCGCCGTTTGGTATTCACTTGGATGGAATGAGGGGCCTGGTCACCCTGTTCATATGCATATTTCGCTTTATCAGATACTAGTGTGTTGGTTCGAGTTGTTGTTTGGTCCTTTGGGCTTGTACTTCTATACGGAATAAGCGGAAACAAAGCATCCGACTTAACGGACTGGTTAACCGCTACTTCATCATTTTTCCCGTCTCTGTCGAACTTGTCGAGGGAACCCAAGGGCTGGCAGTCCAATTTTCGCATCACCGTATCGTAAAAGTCGTCACCAAACTGGAGTTCAGGAATGGTCATACCAAAGTGTTCGTCGGTTCCCGTTGAGTCTGCCGAGGCTACCAAGGCTAATCCTGAGGTTGGTCCACGCGGTATCACACGAGGAGTCATCTGGGAGGAAGGGCTATTGACTTGCGTAAAGGTCAACTTGGACTTTGGAATTTCAGACGAAGGTATCGACTGGGGAGACATGGCCGTCAAGTAATGATAACTGGTGGGCTTTCTAGAGGTGAAGGGCTAAATGTGGTAAGAAATGGGTCACTCGGGACATGGAGTAGAGAATAGATAAAGGTATACAAAGAGAGGTCGGTAAACAGCAAAATTTGGTATTTTTGCCGTAGAAGGTATGAATAAGTTTTAAAATGTAGAAAGAGAAACTGGGCAGACTTTAATCCCGAAGAAATTAAAAAAAATTCAACGGAAATGTGAAGAGGAAATAGAGAAGGAAGGGGTGTACTTGGGAAAACAGGGTAACTACTCATCGAAAACTCCAGCGACAGACTCATTCAGTAGCCTACTTGAAAAACAACAACAGAGGCTTATAGACGATTTATCCTTGATACCTAATATTTACACGATACCTGTCAGCCGGAGTACACCGATGCAAATCAATGGCTGGCGCTCATTGCCCTACATTTCAATATGTGTCATTGTATTATCTGTCATTGTTACCTGACAAGTGAGAGTCACCAGGGTGTTCACAGTGGTATTGTTTACAGTACTATTGTACCAGTTACATTGATCTCCCTCGAAATTGATATAAACTTGGGTCGTGGGAGTGATGCCATTTCTACCAAATTTTAATTTTTTATGCTCTGGGGCAACAGGCTGGTTCGGCTTTGTAGCAATTACAGGTGAGTCACTCACGATTGTCAGATTAAATCCTTTCCATAATTTTACTCCATTTTCCACCGGGCTTTGGGTAGGGGCTTGGCATTTGTGAAATATCTCTCGTGATAAGATAACTGAATACAGTAGAAATGGCTAACAATAAGAAAATATGTGTGGCTGTTTTCCGAGGATGGGAACCAACCTGGGTGCTTGACCATCAGTTATGGTCAGAGAGTGTCATGGTTGACTTAGTCTGTACAGTTTGCACTGAGAATTGATGACCGGCCAATTCAGACTAGCACAAGCCCTCGGTTGACTAGTCGTACCACTTCCAAGATCCTCCCTATTGTTATATTTAAGTGCAAGTATAGAGGTGGGGCCTTCAATAGTTTTTTAATTGTCTAGGCAATGGTGTAAATTGGGAGGCTACCTTTCTTTTTCTTAAATTGCGGCACAGTAAGGTATGCCGACTGGTAGATATCAATATCAACGGAAAAAAATGAACATGGTGTATAATGATTACATCATTTTTATATTTTTTTGGTAGGACTATTACTACTAATCTCAAGGATTCGAACTAGTAGCACATGGCAGACCATAACTTATCTCATTCGTCTAGCCCTTCAATGCAAAAGGCACGGCCTTGGTTCACAAAAGTCCTACGAGTTTTAATAGCATTGATCAGGGCCATATCGGCTTCGCTCAACGAAATTAGTTCCTTGTTCGAAGCAATCCTCGCCGGATCAGTCGATCGAGCAAACGCCGACGTTCCACGTTGCACTGCCCAACTGAGCAAAATCTGAGCCGGCTGACGTCGATACTGTTGCGCCAATTCACCAATCACCGGGTCCTGCCGCAGTGCCTTTCCCGCGGTGTTCCCCAAGGGACTACCAGCCGTTACATGGATATTATGGTTTTGGCAAAACTCGACCAGTTTCCAATTAGGGTGGTACGGATGTAATTCACTTTGATGAATAGCCGGAGGTACCGCCTTTACCTTTTCCAATAATACTTGGAGTTCATACACACTGAAATTTGACGTACCCAGACTTCGGATCATACCCTGGCGGACGAGATCTTCCAGCACATGCCACGTGTTACCGATGTCGAAACTGCGGTCGATACTCCAGGTGTGGTCAGCCTCATCAAGGGGCGGATGAGGATCGACTTCGGGCGAAGAAGGGCGGAGTGCAAAAGGGAAATGCAATAAAACTGCATCCAAATAGTCCGTTTGAAGTTCCCGCAGAACACGTTCTACGGCGGGTTGCACTTGGTTAGGCTGGTATTGCGAGGGCCATAGTTTACACGATAGAAACAGCACTTCCCGGTTGAGGTCGTACCGGTAGAAGGTATCCCCCAACACATCGATAGTGGGATAAATAGTGGCCATATCAAAGTATTTGTAACCCCGCCCCAGCGCCACTTGCACCACATCACTCAGCTCATGGCGGGGAATGCGCCACGTTCCGAAGCCCACTGCGGGGATCCAGTGTCCATTGAACAGTCGAAACGCCCTAGTAAGCATGGAGAGTGGGATTACAGTAATGAGTTATGAAGGGGGTGGAAGTAGGGTAAGTACCTATGCACGGTTAAGAACCTGCCCCAGTAATGGTTGTCGTGGCTTTACAGCAGAAAAGAAAAACAAATATAGAATAACGGAGCCGCTTGAATGAAATATAAGACTACAGCGCAATAAGAAAGATATACACCTTGAAGAAACGAAATGGTATGGAAAGGAACGACTGAATAACGAATTGGTGCCCAGTGAAGGTTATCATGGAATAGGAGGCTAGGCCAGAGGAAGGTTTCAGTAGGCGTAGATAAGCTCCCTTGGAAAAAAGGGAAGAGCGGTGGTATAATATTATAATCGTCACTACTATGTCACAGCCACTACGCCCCCGATTTCACTCGTGCACCTATGAAAATGACTGGTATGTATTTTCTTACTACCTTGGCTATTATGCTACTCGTAATAAAAGTAAACGGCAGTGCATAACAATAGGTTGACAAGTGTAGCTGCCCTTTACATCCTCCAAGAGAATAGACGAATTATAAAATGATAATGCAGCGAAATGTCAGAATAAAAAATAGCAAGGCGGTATTGTAAAGTTCTGAAGTCAGTTACCGACAGAATTATTAGGACTTTACTAGCTGACGAAGCCGGGCCCACAAGGTGAGCGCAACGAAGACGGCGTCAAAAGCCTTAACCACATCCTACGTTCAACCAGAGTTATTGGGGCGCACGTGTGGGGCGTCGTTCTAGGTATCATTTTCCCCAATGGAGCAGTGAATGCTTGGATGAATCCAGGGTCTGAGTCAAGGGGGTTTCACAAGTAAAAGTCAGTACACACCCCGTAATCAGAGGGTAGGTAAGTGAGGAGTGAAAAAGATAGATCTGGCAATAGACCAAAGCATCTCAGTGTAAAGTTTTTTTTATCCTAAAATTAATTTCGAAAAGAAACTGTTGTTGCGTGCATTTTATTCAATAATCACATGTCGTTGACATCGCGCTGTCCGACTCCATACCCTGATCTTTCAAAGTGTAGAATCATATCGTGGAAGAGGAAGCAATTACCAACCCTAAGGAAAAGAAAACTACATCTACTTGACTTCAATACCCAACACGGAAAAAGAAAGGGCAGAGGAATCGCTATCTGGTTTCCAAATTTAGTAGTGAAAACTGAAACTAGACCACTCAGCTTCTAAATAGAGAACAAATTATTAACACTCTTCATGCGTGCACCACTATGTGTTGTATTTTCTACAGCGGTGATGGTAAAGATGGGTCATTATTATTACTTCCAGAGTCATGGGAATGGGACTTTGCGTAAAAATACCCAGAAACGCCATGCATCAAAGTGTGTAGTATTTTTACTGCAATTCATTTTAGGGAATGTGGTTGCAGTAAAGTACTCCGATTTAGCCGCTGTAGACTTGAGAGTAAATGTTATCGGAAACGAAAATCAGAAGGCTATTTACCACCCAGCGCCACGATATGCAAGGCATATCTCTTTAAAAAACCAACCGACCTTATCGGATAAAACCTACCGCTGTAAATAGAAACAACTCGGTAGAAAAAACTTATTATCTTCGGTATTGTGAGGCGGAAAACGGATGTTCGCAATCCCACCTTAATTTTGAGGGAGGGGGTGGGAATCATGATAGGTACCATTAGAGTAGGCCAACACAAACCGGCACATTACCACTGACGCCACCCCCGTGGAAGCAAGGGCTTGGACCGTGACGGGGCGAGTGGGAAGGAGATTGACTACTCTAGAGGTGTAAATTCCATGGATCTGGTAATGGTCCGCACCACAAGGTCTAGAGTTCATAATTTCATACGTTAAGAAATTCCACGTTTAGAAGCAAGGGGAAACTAGATATTCGAGTGAAAAAAGAGTTCATCAACATCGCATATGGTGTGATTGGCCTTATCAACCATTACGAAGTGAAAGGAGGCCAACAGAACTAGATACCCTGCGAACCACACTGTATTCGAAATATACACGTCAGGAATACTTTAGCTTACATGAACATAATAGGAAGGTGAAAAGTAGTTGTGTGCTCCCAGTGGAACCACTTTCCCATTCGGGATATTCGGTAGGCCTACCTTTTCTTGTGTTGGTTAATAGTAACAAAAGGCATTTCTGAGTAGACTTTCCACAATATAACCGGGGTGGTGCCATTTAACCCGAAAACGCCTTTGATTGGTTGGACATTCACTCGGGAGGTGTCCGAATGGAGGAGACGTCCCTTTTTTCCTTCCGACCATTATTGGGGGGGGAAGGTTGCACTACATGAAGGTAAACCTACGACCCCTATCAATATTTGCGTCATCATAGTCCGTTTTATATAAAATTCTGCCTTCCCCTTTTTGATTCTACAGCTTGTATTAGATCCCGTATCAACCGTTAATCCATTTCATTTTCCTATACGAATTCATTCCCTTCTTAGCCGATATTTTTCTGCTCTAGTGACAATTTTCTGTTTACTATTGTCTTAAATAACGTGACTGACTCCGTGTGCGGTTTCATCACCAGAATCTTCTTAAAATTATATTTAACTTGGCGAGTAACTGTCGCACTTACTCTTACCAACACCAAGACAAAAAAATCACTCTGCTTAGCTCTGGGAGTTTCCATGTGATACTGATAATTAGTTGATTTTCCATACACCATTATTTTTAAAAATCCACCTTGATAAATCGCTTCTACACTGGGTATTCTGAACAATATGGTTACTGCAAACGACCAAGTGACGATATACACCTTGACTCCGCCCGCGGGACAATGCAGCGAGGGTGTGGCTTCCATGGCGGAGCTGATCGACGCCGATGTGAATCATCCCGAAAATGATATCACAGGCTCGAACGAAGAGAGAGGAGTGCAACAGGGCAAGCGCCAGGCACTCGATTTCATCCAGCTTCTAGGTGACGGACGCCGTCGAACTCAGACCCCCATCGAGTCCTTGTACGGGTATGTCTTTCGTCCGGATACGATTTCCCT
>JAOPJG010000174.1:0-37582 GCA_027478255.1 Dispira simplex | reverse complement strand
TCTACCCCTTCGTCATAACCTTGACCGATGAAAATCTCGGGGGCCATATAGCTATACGTTCCCGATTGGGAACTTAACTTGGCTCCATGCCTGCGTTTGGTGGCAATGTTAAAATCGGTCAGGGCCACATGACCCTTACTGTCCAATAGGATATTGTCCGGTTTGATATCCCGATGAACAATACCCTTGTTATGAAGGTAGCGGATAGCGCAGGCCAGTTCAGCTATCCAAAACCGGATAACGCTTTCGATAAATCTGCGGCGAGAAATGTGGAATCGTAAGTCCCCTCCCAGCATTAGGTCCAGCACCATATACATATAATCAGGATCTTGGAACGCAAACCGTAGATTACAAATGAATGGGTGGTCCAGTTCTTCCAAGATATTTCGTTCCCGTAGTACATTTGTCAGGGCTTCCATTCGTATGCAGTCAATTTTGGATATGTACTTGAGAGCATATAATTTTTTCGTATCTTTACGTTCAACGATCCGTACCTATAAGATAGCGGGATACGTAGCATAGAAACATTCGTGGGAAACACTTAGTGTTAGATGAATCTTTCACACGTAGTACTCAAGAAAACAACAGTCGTAACGACTATGGGCGACTCTCCTAAGAGTTCGCTGCATTGCTCCATTGAACTCTAAAGGAACAACACAGTCCGTTTACAAGCGTCACTATTCAAAGACAATACAATGCATTAAATGACTTATATATGGCACTTACCTTGCCAAAACTACCTCGGCCAACGCTTCTCAAGAGATTAAAATGTCGTAGATTCACTGTAATGTCACCATTTACACGCATTAGAGTTCCAGATAGTTCAAATTAGTAATGATAAAAACAAAGTCGCAATTTTGTTTGGTCACGGTAACTCTGTTCGGGTTAGCATGATTTTAAGCTATGCAACGGTAGGGTTGGTGTTTGTACAAGGCTGGAGCAACAACCTACTAAAAGAGGGTGTGTGCGTGTGTGTATACCGTCACTCTACCCACGAAATTTCTCTATGCGATATCGATCCTAATCGTCACTCAAAATTGCTCAACACGCCACCCCTTACACAGCAGGATACTTACCTTCCTCAGTAAAATCAATCTTTTGCTTGGCAGTGATGTTCCCCATGATTTTAGTCTTTGTTCTGATGACATAGATGGGGATTGGCTTACCAACTCAAACTAAGACAGAGGTACAATGCAAATGTCAACAAGTGATACGTTCTAGTTATACTTCCGGGCAAGGAAGAAAAACAATAACCGTACCAGCAAGCCAGCGAACAAACCCCGTCAACAATATCCACAGATAGCCGGGCTACAATAGCTTCACGCGGAAACAAAATGTATACACTATTTGGAGTTGCACACCTAATGTATCGCAGCCAGAGTGGTGGTCACTAGCTCCTCACCACACACAGTGTAACGTTGCTGCAGGACGAAGCACTTCCCGCAGTAAATGATTGTATAATTAGCCCAGCTGTGTCTGTGATTGTAAGGTAATGTAGCCACTGCGTGGCTTGGTAGTCGTGGTGCAGTTCTACGACCTGAAATTGTTGACGTAGTGTAGAGCTCACTTCAGACAAGAACTCGTGTTATGTAGGACAAGGGGCAGCCCGGTGGATGTGGTGTGAACGATGAAAGGTGCTTTACTTGACCCCTTTAGCAGGCCTAACTCACGTGAATCGAGTGACGAGAAAAAAAATTAGGTGCTGGTCGTTTAAACTATGAAATTATAACGAAGAGTTAGAACGAGCTTATTAGCGTCCACTGTAAAGGTTGGTTAATGAAATTTATCCTACAGAGACTAGTGGACTCGAGACGGAAGGTACCAAAATTCTCGAGCCAAAGGTACCAGCGGACCAGTAGTAACTGGGCAACGGCGTTGAAAGTTATACAATGGAAATAGGCTAAAAATGAAACCTGCTTGAAAGACAGCAGAGACACATGGACTACGGACAGCGTGTAAAAGACAGAAACGAAAGGAAAAGGGTGAGAAAGTATCACTTGGAAGAAAGGAGAGAGGGATGATAAGTTTATCCGGAAAACCCAATAAAAAGAAGGGCCTAAATAATGGTGAAACGTTTTTATAAGGCCTGTCTCGTTATTCTTTTTTTTCATCGGCTTCCTAATTTAGAAATGGCAGGATACATTATAGTCTACTGAATAGTGTATTACACAGTAGAAAGGTTCCCCCCTACTTATACCAGGTTGTATATTATGTCTACTGTTTACAGTGAAAATAACGGGGCTTTTTTCGCTGTTTCCTAAAATACAATAAGTCAGGATTATGAAACGTAGACACAGAAGAAAAAGTGGGAAAATAAGGGAAATGATATTCTCCAAGGATAAAATTGGCCACAAGTCCAATCCAGATATCGACAATCTTTTATAAGACGATAATCATTTTCGAAACGATTGGATGGTTAACTAAATACCAATGAATTACTGTTTTCCCATTCCGTTCCCCTCCCTAATATTACATTATCTGGTTATACCAACTTGTGGGGGTTACCCGAAGCCCAAGGGCGATTACAATTGCGAGCGAGGATGAAGGAAAAAGAACAGTGGCACACATCTCCTCAACTCCCTACACCAGAAAAAAGGATTTGCCTGATGTAGTGGTTACCAAAATCTCACATTGCCGGCCGATCCATCATTGGTTTAATATACTCGTCAATTAAAATAAGATATCATACCCTGTCCGGTGATACGAGTGTTGGTCGATGTAAGGCGCACGCCCATATTTTTTCGTTCGACAATTCTTCCCTTTTAACCTTTGCAAGCTTTAGCAATACGAAGGGTCGTTAAGTAGGTAAACTCTTGATTAAAACGACAGGGTGATTAAGAATTTGGCACTTAATTAGTACTATTCTTTTTTTATTACCTTCATCGGTCCAGTTGGGTAACCATATAGACCTTGACAGTTGTTGGGTTGTGTTGTCATAACCAGGCGGCAGATTTTCTGCTTATTTTATTGTTGCAGAACATCAAGCAACAGTTGACGTGATGAAAAAATCGATGAGACGAAGCAAGATATAAACATTGGTTATTAGGCCGGCAGTTGACGCCATGGAATATATCTTAGATGACAACGTCGTCCTTATTGAGTAGGTATTCATGACTGGCAGCCATTTAAAACAAATCAAAAGCAAAGAAAACAGTAGATCTATCGTATCCCCCCCCCTTACCATGCCAATTACATGTTGAGATGAAAAAAAATCATACGGTTTCCGATTCTATAGTTGCCTAATGCAGTTGGTTGTACATTCTGTTCCAATTCGGCTATTTATTATGTGTCTATTTTCATAAGTAATTGGCTAATGTGGGTTGACTGTCCTACCGAAACCACTCAATCAGCCAATATTACCGCTTTTAATTGACAACCTTTCATGAGCTATCCGATAAGTTGATAGCTTTGCGAATTTCTTGACACTACGATATCATGCATATGCATGTAAATGACTTGTACTCCATCACAAGAGCGTGGGGTGGGCAGACAATGCATCAAATGGGTGCCTGAATGTTGATTTTCCATGGTTGCCAATATAGTCATGAGCGGTTCCATGCAACGAGATTCAACAGGCCCCGTTGTGAATACCACTTCAACCAGAGAACTTGACTTGAAAAGTGGGAATCTGTCCACCATCAACCGAACGAATCTACTCACGGACTAATTAGTATGGAGTGTCAATAATTTTTCCACCAAGTAATTTCAGTCAAAGTCAACTGCCCTCTATTAACAACCCCAGGTGGGTTCATGTGACCATTTTAGTAAGTCTGAAACACCTCCGCCGATTTTCGTTAAAGATTATCGTTCAGTGTAACATCTGGCGAAATGTCTCTGCTTCAGTTCTCCAACTTTTACTTTTTTTGGGATAAGTAAGGGCTGAGGGATCTGCACCTGTTTCTCCCAATTAGTCCTATGCTTGTTTATACTGGCAACGCACACGCCTATCAGGCGTGATATTCTATTCGTACTCACGAGGGTCAAGTTTACGGCTTGACTCGCTTTACCGCCAAGAAAAGCAGCGTTTCGTTCCAATTGTAACAGGGGTAGTTAGATAAGCTTCCCATTCTTTTATTCGAACTGACATGGCGTTAGCGTTTGGGTATGTTGTCAATCTTGCTTATCAATATATGGCAACATAAAAAATATACAAGGATATATAATAATAATATTACAGCATTAACGCTGTCCTGGTGGTGACAAGAATGTGAATATCAGCATGTATGGTTGGTAGCCCCATACTCACCGGCAACAGAAAACGCAAGAAACACACCAAAAGTCTGATGCACTTACTTGTCAAGCATCAGGTTTTAAATACACTGAGAGGAAGGAGGGAGTTCATGGTGGCACCCTCCTTCCTCGAATCTGTTACAATGGGATAGGAAATGAAAAGCGGCAAAATGCGACAGTACATTGACCAGAATTACCATCGACGACGGGGATCGCTGTGTAGTGCATGTGAGGTATTTGGTGCTTTGGTACTTTCCACTACCGGATCGGGTATATTCGTCCGATAAGAGTTGGCAGTTTCTACCGATGAAGGGTAGGAAAGTGTAACGTCATCAAAGTAGTTTTTGGCAAGACCGTAAGCGCTGGTATAATTACCCAAGGATTGGGGACGGGTGCCCAGTTCAATGGCCTCCCAATCTGTGTCATCGTCATGGCCCAGCGTCAAAGCATGGTGGGCGTCCACCTGGACCTGGTGAACGAAATACACAAACGCCATACTCGTTAGGGCACTAACCAGAAAGATCACGTCGAACCACCGCTGGTAAAAATGAAACTCTATGGTACCCAGCACGTCCTGGATAATCATGCGGAATTCGGGAGGTAAACTCATCCGTAACAATAAGACGGAACTCAAAAAATAGACCCCCATAAGTTGAGCCAGTAGGAGTACCACATTGGCCGGGGAAATGGTACCGGTAAACACTTTGAAGAACTTGATAATCTGCAGTAGGAGGCCCCGAATGGAGCACACCACCATGATACCTACGAACCAGAAACTCAACTGCTGGGACCAAAAGGGCACGTCTAGACTCTGGATATTGGCGTGGGTCGCGGCCAACGTTAGTCCATAAGTAATGGGGTCCGTTTTACCGATACGGTGAAAGACGATGTTGATAAAGGCCATCACCACCTTGTAGACGCAATACACGCTAAAGATATAGCCCAGAAAGTTAAAGTACTGACCCTTGAAGGTGCGGGTTTCGTCGTAGCGGTGCTTTTCGAAATGCAACGTCTCCAGGTCGGCCTGGATACGCTGGCTGATATTTTCCAACATTTGAATTTCTTCCCGCAGTCGATGCAGGGAAGCTTGCGCACCCAGGCCCAGGGTTCCCGTCACCGAGTGAACCATGCGTTTCATCAATCCGTGGGAAGCCTGACCCGCCTGAACCCGACGTTCCTCTTCGATCAATTGCTGCTGCTTGCTGTGGAGAATACCGGTGGTTTGGGTCAGTTTTCGTTCCACGGTTTGGATCTGGGACGACGTCACCTGTCGCACAAAGACAAATAAGGTCGTATAGGGACTGTTGACCGCCCCAAATCCCGACAAAATGGCCATGAGGGTGACACCAAACACCCCCACACGGGCCATAGCTGGTTCGATGGCTAACCAATTCTGCGAGGTTAGTTGGTTGGTTTGGATGGGGAACTTCTCACCCACTCGCCAGAAAAAGTAGAAATAAACCAGCCAGGACACGGTGGCGCCTAGCCACCGATGTCGACGACGACCGCTTCCGAGGTTGGACAGGAGTAGTAGGAACTGGTAATAGGGCAGTACGAAAATCACCAAGGTCAGAATCACGTAAATGGTGAGTTTCCAGTATAACCAACGGGTGTCTCGGTCTAGCACATCGGTAATTTCAAAGATAATTAATTCAAACAATGTACACGAAAACGTCAACGTAAGGCAAAAGAGGATTTGAACACCGTACTGGGTAGCTGCTGGGGGTTTCGTGCCCGACAATTGTCGACGATAATCCTGAAAGAGTTGTTTTACCAGGAAGAGCCAAGCGAAAGCGAAAAATACCGCCTGGGAACTAAGGAACACCAGCGCATCCAGGACATGGGGGGAATGGTGGGCAACGGTCACCATGGTCTAGACAAGTTCCGTGTATACAGCTGATAACGAGCGTTAATCCGCACGGACCAAGGCCTATGCGACGTACATAACTCAAGAAGTATGAAATAAACGGGGTAGAGCAGGACAGGGCTAGGCCACTATTTCACTTTCAATAACGAATAAAAAAATAGAACTGAGGACACGATGGCAGGGGAACAAGTAATGCTCCAAAAGGCTTCTCATCTGGAAGGATAACGGAAAAAAAACAATATTTTCTCATTCATAACGGGTTCGTTAAACCAACCAGTCAGTTCTTTGTGGGTCCAATTCGTAGTTTACTCAGGGGGAATTTTTGATTTTTTACTTCTTGCTTCAGTAGAAATTCCTTTAACAAATCGATTACTTAATCCAACGGATGCATTCCATAGAAAGAGGGGCTTTCAACGAGCACATTTCGTGTTTATCGACCTCGTGGACTATTTCGCTCATTATTGCCATCGCGTTTCCTTTTATGTTTGTTGGCCAAGTCTCATTCTTGTTCTGTTGGTAGTCGTTTCCTATTATCGTCCATTCGTCGTTTCAATAACCACACGGTTAGTACGTGGTCACTCCACCCCGTCACTCGATTTTCGTGGCCATGACCACAGTTACCCCTAATATACTCGAAAGGCAGGTCCGCGATGCACTACGATCGGTAGACCCTAGCACCTACGACACGATCCTGCAACAATCCCCTGCGGCATCACCGACGGACTGGTTTACAGCCCTGTTCGCCACACTCGATCACCGCCTGGACCACATTGCAGAGTACATATCCTTGGTCATACAAGTTTGTGACCATTCAGAAGCAGCCGTTAATGTCCAACTCCTGGGCCTGGGCCTTATCGACCAATACGTACAGTCATGGGCCACGCAACCCCCATTGGTTTCTCCTGGAGAAAGTCCAATCCCGGTACAGTTACTTCAGCTAATACAGACCCTGTTAGCCCAGGACAGAGACGTCATGGTCCAGGTGTTACAATCACTGGCCCAACTCTTTCCGGCTCTTTTTCGGGCGGCATGCCAATTTCCCAATGAAACCTATGCCACCGCCTGGTCATTGCTAGTCAATATTGCCCAGGAGAACACTTACATGCTGGAAATTCCGGATAATTCCTTATTTCTAGGAAGTTTACGTTTTTATTACGCTATCATCGAAACGCTGTCAGTGCCTGATCTTCGCATCCCCGAAAAGGTGAACTTAACGGGTTCAGCCTCTTCGTCATCCACTCATAATCGACCCATTAACCAACGTCGGCATAGCGCTCCCAACCTCAGCCTATGTCCAGTCAACCACCCATTCTTGAACAAGACCGCACTGGCCAAATTGGGCAACCATTACTTTGAACAAACCCTCCTCGTCCTGCAAAACCCGCACATCTCCGCAAGCGCCATCACGGCTCTGGTTAATTTAGCCACGACCTACATACGCACCCACCCGGAGCAAATTCCGTTTGCCTTTCAACACTTTATCGCCTGGCGGGACGAGCCAGTCCATCGGTTCACATCATGGCAGTGGCGTTGTATAGATAAAACGCTGCGTATACAGTGGTTTAACCTATACAAGATTCTACACCAGGCCACCCAGAAATTATCTGGTACATACCAACCCGTACCCGATCAGGAGTCCCCCTTTGCGTTGCAACTGGTGGCTAATCAGTTAATTCGTCGTCACCTCCGACGTGATGTTGAAACTTACCTTTCCAGATTCCATCGCTATCTTCAACAAAAGCGGCAATATCAACAGTTGACCAAGAGTTCTACTTTGGCGCAACCATCAAATCGGTCTCAAGCTTCCTCTCCATCTCAGACTCTGTCTGAACGGATGCGGTTAACACTGGCTGGGTTACATCCTAACGACCCCCGATTGACCATGTTAATGGAAAACCTACCAAGGGATGACTCACCTCGGGTTGGCGAAACAGGCGTGAACGGCACACAGGCGGAGCCGGAGCCCACCTTGAAGCGACACCGTGAACTGGATATTACTTCGGTCGAATCCGTCACTTTGGAACCATCCCACTTAACCAAGGTTCCGAATGGTGACGGATTAACCGACCCCGCGTACAAACGTATTAAAGTGGAGTTTGGGGTTGGGGAAACTGGTGAAGGGATGGAACCCCAAAGTCTGGAGACCGGTCATATGGATAGCATGCTCCAGGCTACTTTTCTCCGACTTTTGCAGGTCAGTGACGATATCATCCATCGGTATCGTCTCCAGGGCTACCCAGGACCAGATCAGTTCGACGAAGGTTCAACCCCACTCAGCTCTGAGGAGGCTACAGCTGGATCCTCGATCACCGTAAACCGTATTTTATCCGACTGGATGGTCTTGATATCTAGACTAGTTACGCATGCCTTGGAGCAGACTGTACAGCGATCACAGACCAGTAATTTTAAAAATGAACCCGGCACTGCCCCAGGTACAACGGTGGATCATCCATTGGCTGACCAGGCTGCAAAATTGGCGATTATCAAAGCCATGGTGGAAAAATTGTTCCAATTCGTAACTGAAAAATTTCACGCTCGCTACGAATTGGGTGTACTCTGGTTGTACGAGCTTTGGTATAGTAACCACATCCAGTTTCCCAAAGGTGAGGTCATACCCACCCTGATAGAGTATTCCACTTGGCTACAGCGAATTGTGGAGTGCAGCATGGAAAGGGCCGACTTGGGTGACCATACCTTGGTAAGATTTGTACTGGACGTACCCCACCTGTCGCCGGCCTGTTTAGAATACTTTGAAATCAGTTACTCCGATCCCAAACGACAAAAGCTATGTCTAGCTATACTAAAAGAATTGGTGGAGCTGCGTCCACCCGTACGATGGACTTCATTGGAAATTCTGTTTAAATTTTGTCATGCGGCAGACAAGGCCGTACGACAATCGACCATCACAGTGGTACGCAAATGGTACCGGGAGTCTAGTTTACTGACAGGTCGTATTCTCTCCGCTGCACTACAGCTTTTCCAATCGTTGGCCAAGTTACCCGCACCAGAGGCCATGTGGGCTCAAACTTCGGATCCATCTCAACCTGACCAACCAACTCACACTTCCACCAAACTCGGGGGTGACATCAACGTACAGGAAGTATCCCAGCAGTCTACCTCGGCCACTGCTCCCGATGCTGCTGATGCTAACGGTCAAGACGTTTCTGTTCCCGGGACGGATGAACCGGACCAACGGGAAAGAGCCCTCATCAATGCCCGGTTATATGTCGAAGGGCAAGTGATCCAACGCTCCGAATTTTTCATGGCATTGTGCTCCAAACATCACCCACTCATTCAGCATGTGTTTGAACAATATCCTCAATGGTCACCGTATGCTCAGCAAGTGTTCCGCGAGCACATTACCGGGCTGATTCGCTCCATAGGGATGGGCTCCACTTACCTCTTGGATGCTATTGACCGATTTCCTCCTGGAGCTGAAGTCTTGGTGGAACGTATTGTGGAATTATTGACTGAAAAGGAAACGGCCTCGTCGGTGTTGACCCAAACCGTTCGTAGATTATACCAAGAACGACAGTTGAATCCTCGCTTTCTGGCTTTTATTCTTCCTACTTTGGAAAGTAAAGCGGACGTGGTATATGTAATGACCGAAATTTTAAAACTGTTGGATCATACCTCGGGAACTCGGGAGTACGTTAAAAATATTCTGGCACAGGCTTTGGGAAGAAAAGGCACAGAGAATACGGCGGGTAGTCCCCTGGAACATATCCGCGCGCAGATTTCCCCAAGTGACCTGATGCTGACCATATGTAATATGGAGGACAGTATCGGTCTTAAACGTACGGCCGAAGCCACCACTATTTGCTTTTCCATGGCGGAAGTTTATACGTCAGAAACGTTAGCCGTTGTTTTGCAACAGTTAACTGAGCAGCCCAAGTTGCCCCAATTACTCCTCCGACATATGATCCAAAGTGTCACTCTACACAAATCTCTGACCGGTTTCATCAATGGATTGTTGACCCGTTTGATTGCCAAAAAAGTATGGACATTACCCGTCGTCTGGGAAGGCTTTGTTCGGTGTTGTGATAAGATTAAACCTGCTTCATTTACCACCTTGTTCCAATTGCCGCCACCCCAGTTTAACGAGGTCTTGACCAAATGTCCCTCGTTAATACCGGACCTGCAACAGTATGTGGCGAATTTGCCTCCCGCGCAGCTGAACCGGATTCAGCACCTCCTGTCAATATTGGAAGCGCAAGCCCCGTCCGTTACCACTACTATCGGTCCCGAATAAACAATATCAAGGTCCCTTGGTCTTCCTGTTTGTTCGAAGTTATTTTCAGAGAGGGTTGACCACTATCCCCTTTCCCTTTCCTTTTTTTTGTCATGTATGGGCACGAGTTTATTTTATTTTGCGTTAATAATTTCTCTTGTAATGAGTTTTTGAAAAGAAGAAAAATAATGTTATACACAACGAAGCTTGTCGCTTACTAAGCACCATTGCAACCATTTCAAAGCAACTACTAGATGCCTCTCACCTAATGGTAATGATCAATCGCTATTGTGATAGGGCTTTCAGTGGTCTCTTTCTGTATCTAATGGGTCCATTTTGATAACAATTCTTGGAAAAATGGAATCTGTCAGGTTCCCTTTTTACCTCGCTAAATTTCGGGAAGTTTTCGTGGTAGGAAAAACAAGGGATGATGTTTCTGTTAACGTTCGTCGCAATAGTCATAGGTATTCCACACTCGATTCTAATAAATCGGTAGGATATTTAATCAGGATATTAATACAGTTAAAATACGGCACAGACTAATTAAAATATCTTTAAAACGTTATAGGGTAAAATGATAAGAGAATGAAACAATAATCGGGGGGGGGAAATTATCGTACTTTTCAGGTCAATATAACCGATCAGTCTCCCTTTGCGCATTTATCAAATGATGAGACTGGCTATGTACATTGGTATGAAGTATGGATGACTAGGGGGGGCGGGAAATGGGTTAGGATATCGGTAGGTGCCGTAGGAAGCCGTGGAAGGGGAGGTATATACCACGTTTAGGAATTGGCATACCGCCGGGTAAATTCGGGGTGTGTTAGATGGTTTTCAGCGACCAATTCGTACGATTGCATTAACCGGGCAAACCGGCTATATGTATGATAATGGTTCTCAAATTTATGAAAGGTGGTAGGATGCATAGTGTAGGCGTGCATGAAAATACGGTCCAATCGACGGGCCATATCCTTGAGCACTTTTAGAGAATGGTCGGGGATACTGGCCAACAGCGGAAATTGATCAACGTCGGTAAGAATACTAATGGCCTGGTCGAGAGTATGAACGATATAGTACAAGGCCGTACAGCTACGCGGGGGTCGGTGGGCTGCGCAGAGGAACCGCCAGTCGCTGAGAACCATTTCCGGACAGGTTTCCTCTGTGCATTCGATATGGAGGTAACCCACAAAGTAGTTGAGTTCGATGCAAGCCAACCGCATATGTTCGTAGATCCAGACGTTGCGATTCACTCCCTTTGGCAATGCCACCAGCGCCTCAATTTCCTCGGAGTGCTTGGCAACATGGGCTTGCAAGTATTCACGGGCGCCAAAGGGACTGTCGCTATCGTCGGGTGATTTCATACTCAAACGTTGGTATAACTCCTACACAAGAGGAACGTTCGGTCAGGTGGAATGGGTAAAACGATGGAGTAGAGTAGCGGTGATGGTAACGGCAATTCAGCAATGATATGGGCCGCAATTGAGAGACAGGCAAACAAATAAAAAAACAGCCAGACCAACAAATAACTCAGGAGCAATTAGTCGGTGGAACAAGAAGCCGAAACGATCCTGCCCATGTGGGGCAATAGTACCCCTTTCAAAACGGAGTGAACAAGGGGAGAGCGGAGGGGCAACGTTCTTCTTCCCCCGTCATTCAATCTAATCAATCTCCCCATCCTGCTGACCCTGGATTGAGACCCTCTGTCCCAATATGTAGGTATAATAGTGTTTAAGGCCTTATCCTTCTCACGAGGGTGGGCCGTGGGGGGTTTTCACGTTTCGTATGCCACCATCAACGGGTCTATAGTGTCTTGTCAGAATTGGGTGGGTTTAGTAGCGGTAATCCTTACCGTACCCAAGATACAGCAACACGCTGATGATGAGACCAAGTCCACTAGTAATGGCTGAGTTGTCGCCCCCAGTTATTGTTAAGCTGTCAACCTGGAAATAATTCTCTGAAAAATTACATCGTTGGATATTCTACCTCAAACCGCATGCCACGCACCCCACCACGAAGGGTCGATTGGACGGATGTGGTACCTATGGAACCGGTCATTTTTAGGTGGTAGATGACAAGCACATCAAGAGATGTTGTGTCTCTGGAGGAATGTAAATTGGCGAATGACTAAAACCATACTCCAAATATAAAATCAACCGTTACACAGGCCCAATGATCCCCAGAATGAGTCGTCAGAAGCAACCCTTTATATACGTACCATCGCATGACAGCCAGAATGGAGAAGCTTCAGAGCGGACAGATATCACAAGATGAAAGTGTCCAAGGCCTTCTTATTAAAAAGTAAGCCACATCTCAGATGGGACCACTGCTAATGGAGACGGACCCCTCCAGTCACAAGGTCTTGTTTCAGGTGGTTCATTGGTTCAGTTGTCCGTTTGAAGTGCGCAACGGCCCATTCGACCCTTTCTCAATATTGAAATATAAGAAACGAAAATGTAGCATCTAAATGCCCTTCCCTCACTAAACCTCGGGTTTCTGATGTCATTGTCACGGGGTGCTCCACACACACCCAACCGCAGTTTCCTATGAATTACATAATCTCTTATCATCGCCGCAGCTTTCATCTGGTTCTTCCCAGTTTCTCGTGATGTGCCTGTTTAGTTGAATAGTAATAAATTGACAGCGAAAGCTGCCCGAGAAAAAAAATATACTAGGTGACGATAATATTGCTATTGGGTAAACATAAACTTTAATAACCAAAGCAAGTAAAATAATACACAAATGAAAGTGGGTGGACTCTACCGTGTTCCGGCGTGAGTTGTATATTGGTATAATATAAATGAAAAGATCAATGTCAAAAAAACACTAAAAAGTATAGCAGGTAAAAAAAACTAAACTTACTGGATTATGGTTATACCGACGTAATCAGTGCCCAAAAAAGACATGCGGGTTGATTGTTCTTTTTTGGATTTATGAATTTTTACTATGGATCCCTTATAGACGCCTAAAAAAAGTTCGGTCCTGGACCGGGTGGAAGGAACTCGTCTTGGTCGGACTCTCCACTCCAGGGACGAGGGGTGTTACCCGTCGGAGGGCGTGGTAAACCACCGGGACCACGGTTCGGATTTGGTCCAAACGGTCCGATGGGGTCAAACCGAGCACCGGATGGCACCGCTCCAGGCGGTAGTCGCTGCGGACCGGCAAAGGGAGTACCAGACGAATAGTCAGGCCCTGTGGAAACATTACCAAATAACGGGTGACCGGGCCCCACTTGCATGCCACCCCCGGAGATATTACCGCCGACACGAGGGGTCGTTGTACCGCCCAAACGGACGCCTTCAGGGCCTGGCATTATACTAGGAGCGGCCGCCAGCGGGTCCAAATCAGCGGCTCCAACGTTGGGAAAGGCCAAGGAAGGTTGGTCGGGTGGTTGACTCACAAGAGGTTGGGGTGTTAAAGGGTGAGTCGAGTCAGTCGAAGTGCGAGCATTATCGTTGCTGGGAGACTGACCAGGGGGGAAATTGCCACGCCCGTCGGACAGGTTATTCCAGGGTTCCATAGCGTAAGCGTCAGGGGAATAATAAACAGGGAATGGTGTTCAATACGAAAGCCGAACAATATAAAAGAACCAGAAGAAAACAAGTAAAAAAATTACCAGCACAAATTGAAACATGTGGAAAGAAGTGCTTCACCCCACAATAAATAAGGGAGTTGACTCTATCAATCACTCTTTTATTGTTGGCCACTCATACGTAACATTATCCAAGGGAAATTCAACGCCCAGCCGTAAGAGGTTACTCCCAGAAGAGGGTGTGAGCGTTAGCAGCCCTCCCACCAATCGTAGTTCTTACTGACAAGGGTACATTCGAAGCCATTGCTGTTACGCCCAAACGGACACTCACAAGGTCGACGAGGTATGTGGATTGCTTTGATAGAAACGCGTTTCACACGATAAAACATCTCACCTAGTCTACCAATAACAATAATACCAGCAAAGGTGACCCTCACTCTCACCAATTCCTCAGTGCCATTGCATTAATACCAAAAAAAATGGGTGATTTTTTTTTGACTATATAGAGATTCGGAGCTAAAAATGTACCAACAATGACATAACCAATAGGATTTTGTGAGAGATCCCTTCAACTTCGGCGGATTTATCCCTATATCGTCGAAAAAAAGCTACCCAAATGCACAAAGTCGACTACACTTTTTTGTCCAGTTGGAGTCGGGTGAACTTTATACAGCTAATGACATCAACCCGAACTTCCAAATTTCTTTCCCGACCTTGTGGCCGACCAGGCGTGAGCGCCGGATTGGGCCTGGGTCTGATCACTGTTCCCCTAGTTCTTTGGAGCGAAGCACTGGCCCACCGCCGGTTCCATCCCAACCATCCGGTGATTTTCACAGACTACTTTGTGGTACTGGTCACTGTGCTCCTGTACAGCGTCGGGTCGTTTGGTCTCCATTACGCTCTACTTCAGGAATTCCACTCACTTCGACGCACACTGGCACGCCTGGTAACGACACATGTGCTCATTAGCACCATGCTCTACCAGGTATGGTCACTGTCCCAACCTGTGGAATTGAGCCCTGCGGCGTTTCTCCTATTTCATGAACTATGGTATGGTTTCGCGGTTGGGCTGGCCTATGGCCTCCCGTTCACATTCACTTATGGGGAATCACTGTGTTTTGCCGCGGGATTGGCGTTGACCACAGGTGACCTAATCTTGCTAGGCACGGGTGAGCTATTCGGAAATACGTCCATAGTGCCCGACCGTTCCTTGAGGATCACCCTGATAGAAATCGGAATTATTACCCCAGTAATAATTGGAGCCCTGTGCTGGGCGCTGACCTATTCCACAATGTTTGGGATTAACCATGGACACAGAGGGCATGGTTTCCCCAAGCTCCTGGATTTTCTGGCAAAAGTCACCATGATGATCGGGGTGGTGCTGGGTTACCTCTGGTGGGTATACCGGGAAAACCCTTTGAGGTGGACTTGGGAGTTCGTTACAGGTTCCTCTGTTCATTTGCTAATTGTGCTCTACTGGGGCCTGTGCTTGGCAGCCATAATCAGCATCATGCGGCTGATTAATATACCCCATAATCCCTCAGTTTCTTCCCAATTTCGTCAAAACCTACTTCGCAAATTTTACCACTTGGCAGTAGTAGTGATGTTTATCCCCGCTTATATCACAGCGCCCCAGTTTTTATCCCTGGCCATGATGATAGGGTGGGGTGGTCTTGCCTTACTGGAAGTGGCCCGAGTAATGGGTGTTGAATGGCTCGCTCCCATGATCGAACGGTTTATGCGTCCCTTTACCGATCACCATGACGCTGGACCTCTGATTGTATCCCATTTGTACTTGATGGTGGGTTGCGCATTACCAATTTGGCTCCATAGTCCCCTGGCGTTGTCGAACCTAGCAGGTATCCTAACCCTTGGTATTGGCGATGCCATGGCATCGGTCGTAGGTCAGTGGATTGGATGGTACCGATGGCCTGGCTCCAAAAAAACTATCGAAGGCACCGTGGCCTTTGCTGCTAGTGTATATCTTGTTTCCATGTCGCTATCTTTTGTGAACGTAATCAACAGCCCCTCATTCCATGAGATATGGTTTCGTTCCGAATGGTCCTTGTCGGTGTTCGTGAGTGCCACCTTGACGGCAGTACTAGAAGCCTTTACCGACCAAAATGATAACCTTTATATTCCACTCGCATTCTCTGTAATGTTAAATTTTACTTATGCTCTGCTTTAAAAATGCTAATGAAATGTAGTATGTTAGTGCCCAAACTAACCATCACTGTGACTAAGGATCAACGATAAAAGATCCACCGTTGTTCCCTTGCTGAGTTGGTGGCCTAGCCACCCAGTTCCAGTATATAAGCCAGTTTCACTTGAGAAACACAGCTCTCTTCCCCTATTCTTACTTTACACCTCTACACCCCGCCGTTACTATCTATCGCTCATTCATCAAGTTCGAAGAGTAGGCATAAATTGGTATGGCTGTTTTCCCCAATTCCTTGTGCTATTACCCCTCTTCAGTTGAAATACATACGTCCTGGTTTTACCTTACTACCTTTTGTTTTCGTTGAGTTATCCTAATTTAAAAGTCCTATACCATGTCCCATTCACCCAAGTCATAACACCCCATGCCCACCATTACCCCAACCTTAATTCGGCACCACATTTGGGCATTTTATGAACTCGGCCTAAATCCAACTGAAATACAACACATTTATGCAAGAGATTGCCCTTATAACATGGTATGCCATTGGTACAACAACTTCAAGACCGGCCATTTGTCATTTGAAGATGAGCACCGCACAGGACGTCCTTCTTATGAGACCTATGAATATAAAGGTGATACCATCGAACGGCTAGTTAACAAAGACCCATTTGTGACCTTGAGAGTGCTTGCACAGGAGACAAAGACTTCCAAGTGGGATGTTTGGAACGTCCTTCACAACCAGTTGCATTACCATTCATACCTTAGTACTTGGGTTCCCCATTCCCTAACGTCGGAGTTGCAGAATGACCGCAAAACCTTTTGCCTCAATTTCCTTGAACGTTCTCAGAAACCAACCAACTCTCTTGTGTATAATATCGTGACGTGTGATGAAACCTGGGTTTACCATAATAACCTCCGGACTGGCACTGGTCGAAAGGTATGGGTGCCAGAACACCAAGGTCAGCATGACCCCATCCCTGCTCAGCCACAGTGGACCTCAAAGTTACAAAATTTTAAATGGACTGTGCTCCTCAATAAAGTGATTGTGTTTTATACTGTTTTCGATACTGATGACAGTAGGTCCAAGAGTTAATAGTACTAAAGTAATTGTGTCAAACCAATGATTAAAGAATGGAAGAATGCACATCCAAAGTCACCCACTTCCTGTACCATCCTCCACCAGGATAATGCAAGGCCTCATGTTTCCCACCATAGCAAGGTCCATATGAGTGTTTTTTTTCGACTATATCGAGATTCAGAGCGAAAAATCCGCCAGTGTTGAATGGATCTCTCGCAAAACACTATTGGTTAAATTTTTTACTAGTACATTTTTGCTCCTAATTACTATATAGATGAAAAAAAAACCGCCCATAAGGATGAGCTCAGATTCCAACTACTTAAAGCACCACCCTACTCTCCTGACCTTGCACCATGTGACTTTTGGTTGTTCCTGTGCATCAAGAAAAAGCTGGAGGGTAGAGTCTTTGACAATGATGATGAGATTATAGGGGTATATAATGAAGTCCTTAATTTTCTCCAACTGAGTCAGTTTCACAGATGTTTTAATGAGTGGTTCAAGAGGGTGCGCACAGTACTTGACAATAATGGTAATTATTATTAATAAAATCTAGTTCTTATTTAGGCTTTGCAATCATTTCTTAACGAAAGATATATTCCACTTAAAAGTTTCATTGTTCTTGGGCATAAAGTATGGAAGTGTTATTACTATATTAGTGTTTTTTTATTGTATAATAAACAATCGGCCAGAGTTGAAGGGATCTCTCACAAAGTCCTATTGGTTAAATCGCAGTTGATACAATTTTGATTCCAACCACCATATCCAATAAAAAAAACACTGGTCACCGATGAAGTACGATTACTATTTTCCACATGGCTACGGTAAATTTTGGTAAAAACCACCATGTAGGGAAGCTATACGATTTCCTCTAAATAGCAAAAAAATTGCAGGTGATTTATTTTAAACAGTTATTGTCTGCGTCATAAAGTCCCAATGAGCAAGGGCCGCACCCTCCGAAAGGAAGCCAAGGGGTGTGTGGACTGCTATGCAGCCAATTTGTCAGGTTTAGATTGCTCCAGTTCCCCAACTACTATCTCACACCGGGTACACAGTTGATTCGAGGTAGGGCTACACATGCGCCAACATCGTGGACATTTATGGCCTTTGGCACGATGCACGGCGACCTGTACTTTCAAGTCCTGGGTATCACTCAACGCAATTGAAAATGGGCCACTGGTTGCCAAGGCACCACGGGAAAGTGTATACCAGTGGTCGCTGTCGGTCACCAAGGTAACATCAGACACAATCAACACTTCAGCCAGGCTTTCCAATTCCAACCCCAGCAGTTCGCGGGGAAGGGGTTCCAAAATCGGTAGCCCAGTAGTATGGAGGACTACATCGGCGTCCAGAGACCGACCAATAGTCTTTAGTTTACGTGCTTGTTCCAACGCCAGCATCACTTGATCACGCACGGTGAGTAAACTATGCCATTTTTGTTCGTCGGTGGGGTCCATGGCCCATTGTGTTTGCACCTCAGGCCACGCGTGACAAAAAGTACTTAAACTAGTATGACCTAGCAACTGAATGTGATGTTGGTGAATGTCCTCGGCCAAATTAATGACCAATGGGGCCATGACCTGGGTATAGCCTTGTAAAATATGATGGAGGGCTAATACTGTGGAAATACGTCGGGGGCTAGTGGAAGCGTCAGCGTACAGTCGGTCTTTAATCACGTCAAAGTAAAAGGCGGACAGGAATGCATTGGTGAAGTGGGTGAGTTCCTGAAAAACTTTGTTGAACGCGAATTCATCATAAGCCGCGGTAGCACGTTCGATAAACCGGTTGAGCTCATATAAGGCGTAACGGTCTACCGGTGACACTATCTGATACTCTTCCAACAGGCGGGGAAGTTGGGCGTCTAAGTTGCCTAGCATGAAACGAGCCGTGTTCCGGAACTTGCGCAAATTATCGGCAATCTGGGCCAACATATGGTCCCCGATAACCATATCCTTGGTGTACTCAGTTGAGGCCACCCACAGCCGCAACACATCTACTCCGTAAGCTGGTTGCTTTTGCAGATTTTTACCTCCGTTCACTACAACTTTGGGATCAACGACGTTACCCAGGGATTTGGACATTTTGCGACCCGCTTCGTCCAACGTGAAGCCATGGGTAATTAGCTTCTGGAAGGGGGACCTTCCGTGAACCGCGACAGACGTGAGTAAAGACGACTGGAACCACCCACGGTGTTGATCACTGCCTTCTAGGTACACATCAGCCAGGTGACCGTGTGGAGCAGCATTGTGGGGTTCCCCGCGAAGCGACTCTAACAAAGTCCACGAGGTACCGCTGTCGAACCACACGTCCATCGTATCTCTGCCTTTGCGGTAACTTTTCCCGTTATTACACATCTCCGGAAGTAGGAATATCTCCGCAGGTAGTGACCACCAGGCGTCGGTACCGTGTTCACTCAACATCTGGATGATATGTTCGATGGATTCGGTAGTAAAGAGCGGCCGTTCCGTACCGGTTTCGTAGAGAACGGGGATAGGCACCCCCCAGGCCCGTTGACGAGAGATACACCATTCCTTTCGCCCTAGCACGTAATTCTGGAGACGAGATTTAGATGACTGAGGAACCGCCACCACGTCATCAACGGCTTCGGCTGCGGTCTGCTGGATGTTTTGCAAATTAGCGAACCATTGCGGAGTGGCCCGTTGGATCACTGGCTTCTTGGTCCGCCAGTCAGAAGGATAGTTGTGTACGTACATGGCTTCGTGCAACAAAAGGTTTTCCCTGCGGAGAATATCTATTACGGCTTGGCTACCGTCCGTGAGGACGTTTTTACCCGCCAATTCGGGTCCTACTTCGCTGGTAAACTGCCCTGAGTCATCTACTGGGGCGTACACGGGAATTCCTAGTTTGGTACACACTTCGTAATCGTCCATCCCATGACCAGGGGCTGTATGCACCAGACCCGTTCCTGACGCGTTAGTCACGTACGGGGCAGCAATAATGGGACACGGTTTGTCGGAAAAGTAGTTGTGGTAAGTGTTACCAACCAAGGTAGAGCCGGGCAGCCGGGCTACCACGTGTACTTCGGCTTCGGGGCCAAGCAGGCCCTGAACAGCACCTAGCCGGTCCACTGTCACGAGATACACCACGTGGGGATCAGCCAGAGGGTGGTCCGGGTGTGCCAAATGAAACAAGGCGTACTCCAAGTCTCGATTCACCGCAATGGCTTTGTTAGCGGGTAAAGTCCACGGGGTGGTTGTCCAAATTAAGGCAAACACACCCCGAGTACCCTTGGGAAGGATATCTATAAGCTCACCCTGGGACACCTCCAGTGGAAACCGGACGTAAACCGACCGACTCTGGTGATTTTCGTTATATTGTAGCTCAGCTTCGGCCAGGGCCGAGCGCGAGGAAGGGGACCAGTACACCGGTCGGGTCCGTCGATAAATATAACCCTTTTCGACCATGGATTGAAAAACGCGCAGTTGGCGGATCTCGTAATCTAAATCCAAAGTCTTGTAGCATACTTTCCAGTCAGCCAAAATCCCCCAAGTTTCCAAGTCCTTTTTTTGGCATTCCAACGTTTTCAAAGCCATCTGGCGCGCTTGACGACGGATGGTGAGAGGGTCCAAGTCAACTTGTTTCTTGTGCTTTAACGACGCTAGTGTTTTTAACTCAATCGGTAACCCGTGGCAATCCCACCCGGGTACATAAGTCACTTTCCGACCACGCAATACCTGGTAACGGTTGATAATATCTTTGAGGATACGGTTAAGCGCGTGACCAATGTGTAAATCGCCGTTGGCGTACGGTGGTCCATCGTGTAAGATAAAGGGAGGATCGGACAAATTCTTTTGCTGCCATTGATAGAGTGAGGCCACCAACTTTTTAGTGATTTCGGCCTGGTTGGGGAGACGTTTGGCTCGCAAGGGGAAATCGGTTTTCGGAAGTAGCAACGTTTTATTATACTTTTTGGACTCGCTCGGTTGTGTTTGGTACACCGCGGAACTGGTAGAAAAAGGGTGGCTGGTTGCGAATAATGGATTCGCGATGCTAATGGTGCAATGCGGTAGATACCGTCGTGGGAGCCAGCGCATTCTTTGGGTAGCAATGGTGGTCGTCGTTTGGGGCCAGGGGAAGCGCGAGCCCAATGTACCCTTCGGCCGTGCAACAAGTCGGGTGAGTGCTAAGGACATGAGCATTCCAGATGCAGGAACATAGGAAAAGTAAAGGGTGCTGGTTTCGTTTGTGATCTAGTGACGGTTGAATAGGGGCACTCTAAGGTCCCCAATCAATAAAAGAGAGTAACAATAATGGCTGGAATAATGTCCGAAATTGGTACTATGGTTTTTAATGGAGTTGGCAAGATATAACAACCACATTAACCAAAAGAACACGTTCTACAAGGGAACGGAGTAAAAAAGAAATAACTGAGATTTGGCGTATGAGCTATTGCTTCATTACAGTGGGCCTTCAAACTAACCATTCCCCTTTTCACATATCACGATCGATTTAGAAGTCAATATTATTTTTTAAAAATTAACCCAGAAATGATGCCATATGGATTAAACAGTACCTCCATAAAGACAAGTGACCAGGTATCCGAATTTGTCACCAAAGGCCTTAACCAGCGGCATACCCTTCCCATGGACATATCCACATCCGAAAATGCGACTGTTGTTACTTTCGTTGGCAGGCTACTCTCGTGCTTGTGATGATTTTATGGCCATGCCATGTGTAGTGACATAGCCACTTTATCCTTCACAATATACAATACATGTCGGGAAAATAATGCACAATCAAGCATACCAGGAGGATAGGATTTCCAAGGCTTCCACTGGAACGGTTAGCGTTTGGCCACCCCGAGCCTCGTTAGCTAGAGCAGCAGCGATCGCACCAATGAAGGCTCACCAGCAGATTAAACTTGATGGATTGGCAAATTAGCCGCATTTCGTGTAGAAACCACGTCCTAGCAAGGGCCACCACATACCAGCGTTCTTCGACGGTGCGTCCTTTGGATCAACTTTGGATATTAACGTTGGCACTTTCGGAGAGTACCAAGTCCTTAAAGGCTTTCAGTAAGGAGGGCTCAATGGTGGATTTAAAATAGAAAGGGTAGCGTGAATCCTAACCAACGCCCGTTCCAAATATAAAAAACACTCACGACACCTAGAAAACGAGCCCCGCGGTGTAAACTTGAGTGTCGCCTACCTTCATTACACTCCTTGTATTTTAAAGAGCCGAATAGAGTGTATCACCTTGCACGAAAATACACAAGATAAAATCTGAGGTTAAACCAGAGCTATGAACGTAAAGTCACCGTAACCATCAGAAGATGGCTCTTCCGTACTTTAAATAATACCATTATAACGTTCCTAGACCTGAACCTGAACGATGCCCACCAGTTGATTGGATCGGGGACTATTGAAAAATGCAGGTGATGTAACTATACGTGGATGTCTCCTTATCATTGCTAGAGGTTGGGGATAAGCGGTGGAAGATGGAGAAAGGTAAATGTTGCGCCACCACTTTGAGTTGAAAGGAATGTCTCTCCTCAAGTGCTTGATATTATAATTTTTTTATAAAAAACAAGCCATACAGGTGCACAATAGTCAAGACGGTAGGTATTAGTCAACTGTGGCTGATGTAGACAAAGTATTTATCAACGCTAACAGTGTTACATACTCCCCTTGCAAAAGTGCACAATAGGCTCAGTCAAGAATAGTGCATCATCTGGTCGCTATCCACGAATCCGTGAAACATACCAGTCTTTGTGACTGGCCGTGAGACCAGGGTGCCCATATTTTATCCTTGGCCGCAGGGAACAAAGGGGAGCCCTATAATTCCGATACTAAACCAGGTTGGATAAGACAGGCACGTCAGATTCGCCTTTAGAACATCTTAGCCTACACAAATATGCCCAGAGTCAAGCGCCACAGACCGGGCGCTGTCACTGGAATCGATACTCGTATCAGTCATCCCTTCAGATCTCTGTTCTCTTCTACCATCATTAGCCAGTGCTCGACGTGTGCGAAAGAGTGTCAATGATATTATTCTGGTGGTAAACAGAATCCCAGTTAAACTAACCCAGTCGTCTGGTGACGCGGAAAGTAACGAAAAGGCCGCGAAAACTTGGACCTCGTGGCCTCACTTTTCGCCTTATTTCTATCTCTCTCGTGTGTCACCCACTTCCAGTAAGACAACGAGTTATCCATCCAGGACCCTGCCCAATACCGAAATCACTGACTCAGCAACGAGGACGATATCGACTAATATACATACTATCGTCTCTGAAGGCTTCGAACTGCTTCCGTACCTTCGTCTAGCCCACTCCATTTTTCTCCCCTGTATGGTTTACATAAAAGTCTGGGCAAAGAGTGCACAACCCAAGTGCATGGCTTATGGCACTAACCCCCACTATAGTTTATCACAATCCTCAGGTGGTTTCATTGGTCTTAATGTCATCCCTAGGGCAATTATCGAGTTTCTCGCCACTCTACTGCAAAGCGATTGACTTACCGCAACGTATCCGTATGGTATTATACCCGCTGGGTTACACGGCATAAGTGTTATTTAACGCGATTATGGGTCACATCCTGATCGGGCAAGGCTCTTCAGCGCAGGAAAAAAAATGAATCAAGGAAACACAACAGGTACGAATTTACGAAATCAACAACCAGCAAAGGTTGCCTATACTCTACCGCTTCACTTCATAATTGGTACACTACTTTAACCCATTCCTAAACCAACTGCCAGAAAAAAAAACCATAGAACCAAATTGGCGTAAAATACAAAGGTGTTGGCAAAAAAAAGCACTCCGTTTTTACCTCTCCCGCACACACTTTATAACCACCAAACGTTCGAACTGGTAACCATGACAACCCGAATTGCCCACGCCTTTCAACATTTCGATACCGAGTATACTGCTGATTGTGTCGAGTTTTACCCTATTTCGGGAGACTTAAGAAAGCGGTTCGTCTGCGCCACCTATTACCTTACCCCCAATGACACCGCTACTGCCAACAACACTTCGGGGACTTTGCCTAGACAACACCGTATCGGTCAGTTAATCGCGTTGGACGTTTATGGTAATTCGTCGGGCGGTTTTGAATTCCAGGAGGTGGAACGACGGAATACTACTGGTGTGTTTGATATCAAGTGGTCGCATCAGGCCGTTCGCCAAGGAGGCCTATTAGCGCAAGCCGGAGCAGACGGCACGGTAACCCTCTACCACGCTCAAAATGAACCTACGGGAGACGGACCTTGGTTATCGCAAATAGCAAACCATCAGATGGAGAAGAATGACGTGTTTTATCTATCGGTGGACTGGGCCGATCGTCTAACCCCCCAGTCCGAACCGGCTCTTGTTAGTAGTCGCAACGATGGCCACGTGGAACTTTTCCGCGTTACCAATTCGGAGGGGTTGGTGAATCAAGACGTTTGGCAGGCCCATGATTTCGAAGCCTGGATTGCTGCCTTCAACTACTGGAACCTGACCCTGCTCTATAGTGGAGGTGACGATTCCAAACTCAAGGGTTGGGACACGCGGCAGGGCATGACAAGACCTACCTTTGTCAGTAAACAACACACTATGGGCGTGTGCAGTATCCAGTCATCCCCTCACGTGGAGCACTTACTGGCCACGGGGAGTTACGATGAACGGGTAGTGCTATGGGACTGCCGAGCTATGCGCAACCCTCTCTGTGAAACCACGGTGGGAGGTGGAGTGTGGCGACTTAAATGGCATCCACATTCCCCACACCGGTTATTGGCGACGGCGATGCACAGTGGGGCCCATGTTCTAGATATTGGGAACGATGGGTCTCTAGCCGATGTGGCATTTTTACAAGGTGCTGAAATGATAACCTCTGCGAGTTTTATCGAGCACCAGTCTATGGCCTATGGTGCGGACTGGTGTTACGGTTTCGATGGTCGACCAGAGACCCAGTCCCTTATTGCTTCATGTTCTTTCTACGATCATGCACTGTACCTGTGGCAAGATATGCCAATACTGTAGTGCTTTTGGTTTATTAATGTGTCAACGAAGAAAAAAGGGTTAAATAACAGTAATTGCTAATTTACAATGCTTACATAACAGGCTAACCAAAACATCATTGGTAAACCAAATAATATAAATTAGATAAAAGAAAGAAGCGTGGACAAGCACGGGATTTTTCTATATTTACAATTTTTGAAAACGCAAAAAGGTTCAGCTATAACAGTTTCGAATGGGGTAGATCCAACCCCCGCTGGAACGAAGGGAAGTATTCCAACCTGTCTTTAACGTGAACAGGTAAGTTATGGTCAATGGGATAAAGTATTCCAGGTACCGACTCTTGCTGAGCAACCGAATTTGTCGATTGTGCCTGGTCGACCCACTGTACGGTGCGTTCTAAAACGTCGATGATCAGGACAATGCCGTCTACAAAAAATATCATAAAGAAGCGGGGCTGTTCGTCATGGATTGGGTCCACTTGGTGTGGACCGGTAAGTCCGGCCGATGGATTACTGGTGGTTAGCAAACACCAGCCTATGTCGGGGATAAAATGGGATTTGAAACTCACTCCGGGAAAACGAGAAGAAGGTGGATTGGAAAGCACCGTGCGACTGGAACTTTGGGACGGAGGAAGAGGTAACAACGTGGAAGTCGACGGTGGGTAAGAGCCCAGGTCGTTGGCACGTGACTCGGTTGGTAAACCACGCTCGCGTGCAGTGGCATGTGAAGAACGAGGGTAACGCTGACACTCTTGGGTTGATGACACGGGGAATACCCGTGGAGGTGATTTTATTGGATCTTCCTGTTCCATTGGCGACGATCCGGTCTGCTGCCCTCGGGTAATTTTGCTGAACAATGGGTCGGCGACCGATAGGCGTTGATCCAACTTTAGGCCGTGATCGCCCAGTACTCGTAGTACATCCACCCGCTGGCCGAGGTCACTGAGCCGTACCTCGATGGGGTACTTTAAAGTGGTCTCATTTCCCAGCTTGGGGTTTGAAGGGATATTCTCCACTGTGTTGAGCTCCGCGTCTATGGTAAGACACTGTTGGTAACACTGGATCACATACCGCAATAGGGGTCGTAAAAACTCTGGTAATTCTCCCCTTATGTTTTGCAACTGCAGTGGGTCATAGTCCGTCCGTTCTACTCCGTCCGCCGAGGGTTTATCATCAGGGGATACACGACTAAGCGACCAGTCCATCGCATCATTAGGATCAGCAGGTAAAGTATCCGGTGTCCCCTTTTCGGGTTTACTTTCGGGTAAAGTAAACTTGTGGATACTGTTGGGCAGATCTTTTTGGGGCACTTGAAATTCTACTACCTGGTTGACGCAAGACACTTGGATGGTAATGCCGTTGTGAAATTTCACCGTCATGCTACCGAAGGGCCGGTCTTCCATGTACAAACATTTGGCCTGGGGCGTAATCAAAGAGATACGTACGGTTTTGGACCGCACCACCCGGATCAATCGACTGACGAATTCGTATTGTTTGGTGTATTTGCTGGGTAAATCGGAGGTGTGGTACCTAGCTACGGGGTTACCCTGCTGAAAACTAGCCGATTTTCCTGATAATGAGACATCTTGACGGGCAAAGAGGTAAAGTTTGGTACCCCGGGCATTAAACAAGAGGACATGGCGCTCTCCGGTGAAATGGGCCACCACTTTACCGTCGGGTCGGATTTCGAACATAGCCTGCTTAAAATCTTTACGAATAGGACGTAGTCGCGCGGTAGAGAATGCCGGTGGCTCGGTTTGGGCCACTTTGGTGGACAATAGAGATTCAGGTGGGGGTGGATGGAGGTTAGCCGTGGGGGAAACCTGGCGGCGACGAGTAACCGAAAGGGTCTCGGAATCTCGAACAAGGGGCGTTTGTTTCTCGGTGAAGGGTGGGTTGCAGCCGTCAATCTGGTTACGATAGGAAAGGGGACGCCGACGGGAAACTGGGGAAAGTGGATCTTGGCGACCAGCACCGTCAGCAGGACGTTTTCCTCCTCCGGATACTGGAAAACCCCGCTGTTCGTGGGTACCCTGGCCGATGGCCTGATATACCGCAGCCAAGCCGTCAGCCTCTTCTCTTCCCTGGCCATAGCCACCACCATCTTCACCGGGGTATAACCCAGGTAAGCGTTGAGACGCATCGTATAGTCGTTCGTCAGATTCGGGTCGAGCGGGTACTGTATGAGCCACGGCTCGCACAAAAGGTAACGATTTCGCCGGCAGATCTGGCGCAAAAAAAGGGTGGTGTAATAACTGGTAAGCCGTCAAACGGTTACGCGGGTTAAGTTTTAATAACCCCCGTACCATAGACGTTGCCTCGTAGGATAATGAAGTAGGGAGACTGGCCCAGAGTTGTTCCAGACTTTCCTCATCGATGGCGTCGGCCTGAGGATAATAAGCCCCCCTCTGGAAAGAATCATGGCGGAGGCCGCCGCTAAAGGGCACTTTGCCTGTAACAAATGATACAAATAAACACCCGAGAGACCACATATCCGAGGGGGGTCCGTAAGCTTGACGCGCCCAGATCTCCGGTGAAATATAATTGGGAGTTCCGCACATGGTCTGAGGCTCGGTACCTCGGTCATTGAGGTCGTACTGAGTGGCCAATCCGAAATCGCATAACTTGACCTGCATGTTATCCGTCAGTAGAATATTGGATAACTTGAGGTCCCGGTGCAGTATGCCTTGACCATGTAAATATTCGAGGACTTGTACCAGTGGCAATAGTAATCCGCGGGCCTCACTTTCGCGTAGTGGCCGTTGCAATCCGTGTCGCAGGTAGCGAAACAGCTCCCCCTGGCGACAGAGTTCCAGTACTAGATATACGTACCGCAAGTCTTCAAAGTAGTCGTGTAGCAATACAAGGTGAGGGTGTCGGGTTTTCCAGTGTAGTTCTACTTCTTTGGCTAGCCGGGCGCGTAGCTCCGCGGTGCGAAGTTGATGCTTATCCACGCGTTTAATGGCCACCCATTGGCCCTGCAGTGGTCCACAACGGGCCCGAGCCAGAAATACCTGTCCAAAGGCTCCTGAACCGATGCATTGGTGAAGTTGGTAGTCCTGGATACTCTCTTGAGTATCTAACGGGGGATGGGATGGTATAGAACCCTTGGTACTCTGTGGAAAAGGCCGGAGTTGCGTTAGATCATGCTGGGCGCCGTGGAGACTGGGTCGAAACCGGGTGAGCCGTTCATGGAACCCTTGGGAAAACAACGCTGGAGTGGGGCGGTCTTTCGGGGTAGTGTGCCATACATTATCGTGGTCGGTCTGTTTATCGGCATTATGAGCACGATGACGATGGGAAGTATCCGAAGGTGGTCGCAGGGAAGCAAAGGGCCGGGATGTGTTCCTTGTCAATATGGGGTCCGATGACGCGTGGGGGTGGTTTTTAGAGCCGAAAAGTCGGTGCATGGGGTCTCGATTGGCCATCCCGCGGGTAGATGTCTTGACAATCACCTATGACGAACGAAGTGGTGTGGTCGCTTGGGATATTGAAGTGAGGGCGTAAGGCCTCTCTATTAGTGTTTGGCGAGTTCAAAGCAGTACTGTAATAATGAACCAAATGAGGAAGCCCTGTTTAAATACCTAAGATCTCACTGGGCCAAAAATATAGTAAAAATGCAAGATCTGTTTGAGTTGCGAATATCAAGCTAGGTTTACGTATAGTGGGTATATTTTTTTGTTTACATTTTTGCACAATGTAACCAATACCAACAAAGATAAACACGCTCCAAGCCTACCATAACCGGATGCCTGTGCTGGTCTCCTAAGCCTTGGTCCCTTCCACATCAGCCATCACAGGTCACCTGACTCCGACAATCCCTCATTCCCACAAGCAAGAGCAGCAAGAGGAAAGAAATGAAATTTTTCGAAAGGGGGAAGACAGACAGTAGTTGGGTGATCCATCGTAGCCTCCTACTTGCCAAGCAGCGAGAACCCCGCTCTCCTTATTCTGCCCGTAGTTTTTTTTTCCAAAAGGCCTCTAGAGCCGATCGTGTTAGTTTTACAGTATTCCAGTCTATTCCAATTTTTTTATTTCGCATCTTTTATTACAAAAGTTGACATTTCTTTAATTAATATTTTATCGAGTTTGATTCACTCCGCTCTTTCTCCCCATGGCAAACGCAACCGTTGCACCAATGGCCGCTCCTTCATCGGTCAATTCCAGTCAAACTGGCGTATATAAAGACAAGGAAAAGCCCACCGAGGTTCGTTCCAGCAACATTATTGCGGCCAAAGCCGTGAGTGATGCGATCCGTACCAGTCTGGGTCCCAAGGGCATGGACAAGATGATTCTGACGGGAACTGGGGAAGTATTAATCTCCAACGACGGTGCTACCATTCTCAAACAAATGGCGGTGATGCACCCGGCGGCCAAGATGTTGGTGGATTTATCGGCGGCCCAAGATGTGGAAGCCGGGGACGGGACTACTTCGGTGGTGGTGTTGGCGGGAAGTTTACTTACGGCGGCCCAGGGTCTCTTGAGTAAGGGGATTCACCCTACTACCATAGCGGAAGCATTCCAACGGGCTTCGGTCAAGGCTACGGATATTTTGGCGGATATGTCGGTGCCGTTGGACCTTTCGGACCGGGAACAGATGCTCAAGAGTGCCTCTACTTCACTTAATTCCAAGATTGTGTCCCAGTATTCGGGTTTGTTGGCGCCCCTGGCGGTGGACGCCATTATGGCGGTTATCCAACCCGAGACGGCCAACAACGTAGACCTCAAGGACATCCGGGTGATTAAAAAGACTGGTGGTACTATCGACGATACCCAACTGGTGCGTGGGTTGGTGCTCACCCAAGGTGTCATCAAATCTGCGGGTGGGCCCAACCGAATGGAAAAGGCCAAAATCGGTCTGATTCAATTCCAATTGTCTCCCCCCAAGCCGGATATGGACAACCAAATCGTGGTAAATGACTACCGGCAAATGGACCGTATCCTCAAGGAAGAACGTCAGTACCTGTTGAACTTGTGCAAAAAGATCAAAAAGTCCGGCTGTAACGTTCTCTTGATTCAGAAATCCATTCTGCGGGACGCCGTCAACGACCTGTCGCTGCACTTTTTGTCCAAATTGAAAATCTTGGTCATCAAGGACATTGAACGCGACGAAATCGAGTTTATTTGCAAGACCACCGGTTGCAAACCCATCGCCGACGTGGACGGATTTACCGAAGACAAACTGGGTCACGCCGACCTGGTGGAAGAGGTGGATTCCAACGGCTCGCGTTACGTAGAAATCACCGGGATCAAGCAAGGTGGTCGTACTGTGTCCATTCTTTGCCGTGGGGCCAACGGTTTGATTCTGGAAGAGGCCGAACGTTCCCTCCACGATGCCCTGTGCGTGTTGCGCTGTTTGGTAAAGAAGAAGGCCGTGGTGGCAGGTGGGGGCGCCCCCGAAATCGAAATTTCCCAAAAGCTGATGCAATACGCCAAGACCCTCAAGGGGATGGAAGCCTATTGCTTTGAAGCATACGCCGAAGCGCTGGAAGTGATCCCCACTACTTTGGCCGAGAACGCCGGCCTTAACCCGGTGTCTATTGTCACCGAGTTGCGTAACCGTCACGCCCAGGGTGAACGCTCGGCCGGCATCAATGTGCGCAAGGGTATCATTTCTGATATTTTGGAAGAAAACGTTATCCAACCTTTGCTCGTTTCCACCAGTGCTATCGAATTAGCCACCGAGACCGTCAAAATGATTCTAAAGATTGACGATATTGTGCAGTCGAGATAATTTCATATTTTTTTCTCAACAACTAAGTTGATCTTCTTTTGCCTTCCATCGTCTAATTTTTTTTTAGTTTTTTATTTCTTATTAAAACGCAGAGTGAGGTGTAAAACTCGGTATTGATATTTTGTCAGTCTCAAGAGAATGGAAATACTGTGGTATCATCCTGTTGAACTTTTATGCCATTTACACATATGGGTAGTTTTTTTTCAACTATATAGGGATAAATCTGCCAAGTTGAATGGGTCTTCTCACGAAATCCAATGGTTATGTTGTAGTTGGTACATTTTTGCTCCAAATCTCTATATAGTCGAAAAAAAATCACCTATATGTTAGGAAGAGGAAAAAAAGTCACCTTGGAAAGTAAAGTATGTTACTAATGAGCCATCTTTTAATTAAGCATGGTATAAAATGAAAAGTAAATGCAGAAAACAAACAACGGCAATAGTATTCTCAAGTATCAGAGGAAAACGAACCACAATTAATCAACTTCTTCGATTGTAGGGCCCTGGTCGCCACCGGCACCACCAGTGGGGGGAGCACCACCCGCGCCTGGGAACCCGCCGGCCGCACCGGGGAAACCACCGGGAGCAGCCCCTGGGGCACCACCTTCACCACTCTGGTAAATCTTCATCATGATGGGGTTGGCCTTTTCTTCCAACTCCTTTTGTTGGGCTTCGTATTCTTCCTTGGAGGCTTCATGGCTGTCGTCCAACCAGGCGAGGGTCTTGTTGATGGCCTCTTCCAGGACCTGCTTGTCGTTGGCGTCCAACTTGGAGGAGACCTTCTCGTCTTGGAGGGTGTTACGTAGGTTATAGGAGTAGCTTTCCAAACCGTTCTTAGCCTGGATGCGCTCGGCGGCGGCTTCGTCTTCGGCCTTGTACTTCTCGGCTTCCGACACCATGCGTTCGATATCTTCCTTGGACAGACGACCCTTGTCATTGGTGATAGTGATCTTGTTGGAACGGCCGGTGGTCTTGTCAACAGCGGACACGTTCAAGATACCGTTGGCGTCGACGTCAAAGGTAACCTCGACCTGGGGCACACCACGAGGGGCGGGGGGAATACCGGTCAGCTCAAACTTACCCAGCAAGTTGTTGTCCTTTGTACGGGCACGTTCACCTTCGTACACCTGAATCAACACACCGGGTTGATTGTCGGCATAGGTGGAGAAGATTTCCGACTTCTTGGTAGGTACAGTGGTATTACGCTTGATCAATGGAGTCATGACACCACCGGCGGTTTCAATACCCATGGACAAGGGGGCCACGTCCAACAGCAGCAAATCCTGAGTCTTTTCCGAAGTATCACCAGACAGAATAGCGGCCTGCACAGCTGCACCGTACGCCACGGCTTCGTCGGGGTTGATGGACTTGTTGGGTTCCTTGCCGTTAAAGTAATCCATCACCATGCGCTGGATCTTGGGGATACGGGTGGAACCACCCACCAACACGATTTCGTGCACTTGAGACTTATCCAACTTGGCGTCACGCAGCACCTTCTCCACGGGTTCCATGGTGGAACGGAACAAGTCCTGGTTGAGTTCCTCGAAACGGGCACGAGTGATGGAGGTATAGAAATCGATACCTTCAAACAAGGAGTCGATTTCAATGGTAGTCTGGGCTGAAGCGGACAAGGTACGCTTGGCGCGTTCGCAAGCGGTACGGAGACGACGCAGGGAACGGGCGTTGACGGTTAAGTCCTTCTTGAACTTGCGCTTAAATTCCTGGACAAAGTGGTTCACCAGACGGTTGTCAAAATCTTCACCACCCAAGTGAGTGTCACCAGCGGTGGACTTGACTTCAAAGATACCGTCTTCGATGGTCAGGAGTGACACGTCAAAGGTACCACCACCCAAGTCGAAGATGAGCACATTCTGTTCCCCGTGACCCTTTTTATCCAGACCGTAGGCAATAGCGGCAGCAGTGGGTTCGTTGATGATACGCAACACGTTGAGCCCGGCAATCATACCGGCGTCCTTGGTGGCCTGACGCTGAGAATCATTGAAGTAGGCGGGCACAGTGACCACGGCGTTGTTCACCTTGGTTCCCAAAAAGGCTTCAGCGGTTTCGCGCATCTTGATCAGCACCATGGAAGAGATTTCTTCAGGGGTGAACTGCTTCTTCTCACCCTTATACTCGATCTCAATCACGGGCTTGGTGGCCTTGTCGACAATCTTGAAAGGCCAGTGCTTCATGTCGGACTGGACTTCGGGATCCTGGAAACGACGACCAATAAGACGCTTGGCGTCGAACACGGTATTGTAGGGGTTCATGGCAACCTGGTTCTTGGCAGCGTCACCAATCAAACGTTCCGAGTCGGTGAAACCCACGTAGGAAGGAGTGGTACGGTTACCTTGATCGTTGGCAATGATTTCCACGCGGTCATTTTGCCAAACCCCCACGCAGGAGTAGGTAGTACCCAAATCAATACCAATAGCCTTGGACATGATTACAGTATGTCAAACTTTTTGTGATGGTAAAGAAAGAAATAGATTATGAAAGTCCGAATGTGAAAAATAAAACACAATATAAAACAGGCTCGAAGGAAAGTAATAAAAAAGTACAAGGACCAAAGTGTGTTAGCTAAAGCCAAGAAAAAGAAAGGAAACCTGCGAGGGCGTAGGCTGAGCGACGCCAGGTGTATATATACACCTTTTTCCACAGCTTTGCCGACCATGCTTTGGATGGTGAATGATGCACTCAGGCTTCTTAGTTGTTCGATCGAAGAAAAATAATAACCCAATCACAGATACCCAAAGGCGGGGACTGGCAAATAAAAAAAAACTAAGCCCCGCCTTCACTCACAAACTTCTACACACTTCTCCACCATTGTGGTGGTTTTCCTTGCCAAGGTCTTACCTCCTCACCATTCCCTGTTATTTTTTTTATGTTGTTGGTATGGAAAAAAATGACTTTCAAAGCAGAACAACAATCAAATTTTTACAGAGTGCCGTTTTAAAAGGCGAAGTTATTTAAAAAAACAACGATAAAATAAAGTGCGTTGTTGTCTAGACGCCACTTTTAAAAGGACAGCCGTAAAAGGTCACCAAAGGGAATTAGGAATGGACAGGACAATAGACCTTAAAACACTCAAAAGTGTACTAGACCAAAGGAAAGAGGTACGGTTATTGTACTGGATTAATAGTCATGTTCCTAGCCTAGTGTTTTGTTAGGTAAATGGGGGTTACCTTGATGCTGTGGTAAGGCTAGTGACCCCTGCTTCGCTCTATCTGCTTATTAAACAGTCAGGCAGTGTAAACGGCTACAACGTAACTACACAAGTGCGGAAGTGGGACAATCTTCGGCTTACTATTTTTTCCCTTTCCGTATTCCGATTGCCTCGCCCTTGTCAAAGTGAACCCAGTGTGGCGCTATAGGGCGTAAAACCTAGTCACTTGGTTGGATCCATAATCGAACAGAGCCTCCCATCATCATCAGCCTATTTCCAGTCAGGGGCGAAAGAAAGTGATCCAACGAATCCTTTTGAGGGTGAACACACGACTCAGCCTTCACTAAATAGTCATCAGCGATTTACTCTGGTATTATCCCTGGAAATGGAAGCGACATGAGACGTTGTTTCAGTTCATTATTTTTATGTTCACCTAATAACGACAATGGGATATACGAAAAGAATAATTGAAAAGCTTATCATGTTTCCCCACCTGTCTTGAAAGAAATGGATGATGCTCCCTTCACCTAAGCGAGGGTCAAGTTAGACGTATGTGAGCCTCTGATAGGGTGTTATTCCGCTACTCCTGCCCAAATAAATGTGTCGCCTTCACACTCTATCCTCCCGTACACCCAAAACCCAAATTGTATATTGCAATAAAAGCTGTGATTATGAAGGCGAAACCAGGAAATAAAATTACATAAAGTTGAAATCAGTGTCATGTAGACATAGCTTTTTTCATCTTATACGTTGGAAAAATGAAATCTGTAAGCGGAATATTAATCCACAAGGGTGATTTTTTTGGCTTATATAGAGATTTGGAGCAAAAGTGTGCACCAATAGCGATTTCAAAAATTGGACTGTGTAAGCGATGCTTTCTTCATGGCGGATTTATCCTCACATAGCCGAAGAAAAAATCACCCATATGGGGAATTTTTTTCCACCCTATTCCAAAAATTCGCCAATGAAAAACGCATCACTTACAAAGTCCAATTTTTGAAATCGCTATTGGTGCACACTTTTGCTCCGAAACGATATGGGTAATTTTTTTTCGACTTTGTAGAGAAAAATTTGCCAGCATTGAGTAAGTCTCTCACTAAACCCTATTGGTTAAATTTCGTAACTGGTACAGTTTTGCTCCAAATCTCTATATAGTTGAAAAAAAATCACCCATATTAAGAAATCACCCAGATGGTATACAAAAGAGACGGGAAGCAATATTTCCAACTAACAACAGGTGAAAGGTGAGAATAAATTCGAGGGTATATTTATTAACATGATTGAATCACAAGGAAACCTAAACAGAAACTTAAAAAACAAAGGCTAGATTAGACTAAAACGTACAAATAAACCCCCCCCCCGAATTTTATTAGCTTTAAAATACACATAACAGAGGAGAAACTAGACAATACACAATAGGAAAAAAATAAACCTCGGCATGAGCATGTGAAAAAATAACATGGTAGCATAAGTTTTCACGTTTAGTTTGTCATTTTATTTATTGAATTCTGGGAACACCGGACAGTGATTTCCTTCTGGAGATAAGTTTTTGTACAGCAGCGGTGGCTATCCGTACATCTCCAGCAGCTTCAATGTTCGATCTGTCCAAGTATTATTCGGGTTCAGCACCAAAGCATATTTACTTGACCAGCAACCAGCCATATTCATTTAAACAATGTCCACCAGATTGTCTTGTGGATTTCGTTTCACCCCGATTTCACCAGGATTTCATTTGGTTTGAATATTTCATACCCTCATGTACAACCCAACCTAAAGGACATCACTCACTTACCAAAAGAATAGTCGACCACTACTTTTCACACATCCTCCTCTTGTATACGTTAATGAATAAAAAGTCAAAGTTGTTTTTCAATCCTGTTAAAGTCCTGACCATGATTTCCGATGTGACCAACTTATATGAAATATCGGCTGCTTGAAAAATATTGTAATTGATCAAGTGGGTTTACCAAATAAAGAAAACGAGTAGGATGTTGGGTATAAACTATTTATTTATAATGCATGTGAAGAAACTGGACGTAGGGGATCAGCAGGGTCTATTTAATTATGTCACTTCTGGTGGAATCTAGGCTATTATGCATTATCTTCAAAGTGGTTTGTTCTGATATTTCACCTTATCAACCCTCCTTCTTTCTCTCCCCCTGCCTGGGGTACTCCCCTCCTCCTGTTGTTATCCTGTGCCTATCTACATGGACTCAATTCTTCCTGTCATATCAGAGCCCATTGCCAGCATGAGTCCTGTCACTTGTACATTCTCGCAGCGCAGGGAAGTGGCTCATCCTTCGTTGAGAGGGAGAGAGTATCCAAGTGAGATCCGCTGAGATCACCACAATAGAGAATAACCCAGGTCGTATGGTTCAGTTGCTAGCTCGTACTTGGTATATCCCTGACCAACTCACTCTGTCTGTCTATGTGGAGAGTTATTTATGTAAACAATGTGATTCTGGAGGTCGGTCGCATGTATACTGGTTGTTCATACTATATCACAGTTTTCACATTCAAGTGACCCAATCTCGTCTCCAATGCTATGTGACATGCTATCATCTAAAGTTTGATTGCTGGGGCTTGTCCTTGGTACACAGTTGCTGTGGAACATTATCTACGCATTGATTATTTTTTCTGTGTAAAGAAAGGTTGGCTACGAATTGATAGCCGATATCAGTCATATCATTATTCTGAGTCACCATAAAAAACAAAAAAATTATATATCGTTAATCTCCATGTTTTCGGTCTCCGTGAGTGATTTACATCACGTGATTTCCATCGCTACTCACGCCCTCAGTCTGATATATTATATCTCGTTCACTCTCACACTCTCTCACCCCTATTCTTCACTCTGGTGAAAAATCGTTTATTGTTTATCTATGTTTAAGTGACTAACAACACTCCCCAAGTTTATCACAATTAGTTTATGGTTTAGTTTATTAAAGGCTATCTTTACTCACAAAGAATAACATATATAGTATTGCAAAGTGCACACTTCTAATTTGCTACATATCATCAAGCCCCCAGTATGGTCCATGTAGGTGGTGATGGTCTAGAACAGGAGGAGGAATGGGAATAGATTGGCCTAGGCAAACCCTGGAAAAATAGTTAATAGCCAACTTGAGCACTTGACACCATATATTTCCCATTCATTATGGAGAAAACGTGGATGTGCTGCATACATTTATGAGATCAATATTCATTGGCAGCCCTGCACCCATACAGAATATGTCTGATGCTTTATAATTTACTCATCAGAGAACATCGAATGGAGACCATACATCTCCTTCATAATAAAAAGAACAAACCAACATATAAAAATTACAAAAAATTGACTTTGGAAATAGAATTGGGACTTAAATGTAAGTAAATTCAACACTATCTTCATCACCCAGGCACTGGGAATGGTCAATGGGTCACTCATGAATTGACTGAAAACATCTACTGATGAACCATCCATAGCACTCTTAACAATGCCATGAAATGATCATAATGTAATAGGAGTCTGGTCACTGGTGTGAGATGTCACTCAGCTAAGACTATAGGGAGCTACAAGCAGGTAGATAAACTTTAAAATAAACAAGCATGTTTATTATTCATGAGGGATTCGAGTTTCCCTGACCCAGTCTCCTTA
>JAOPJG010000173.1:0-37731 GCA_027478255.1 Dispira simplex | reverse complement strand
AAAAATCACATGCTTAGTCTGAGAAAAACCATGGGGCAAAAAAACTCAAAATAATCCATGTGCAGGATAATAAAATACAAGGAAAATATAGGGAAAATAACCATAAAAATCATAGGCTTAAACTAGGTAAAATAGATAAAAAAAATCATAGGGAAATGGTGCATTTGCATCACCTTGTAAGTTTTCATTTATAATGTTGCCTGCATCTGGCCTTGAGTATTCCCTGAGTCTGAATACCTGCATCTGGCTTCATGTTTGTCCAAAGACCTTGTTGCCCACATCTGGCTTGCATCATTGCCACAGAGGCAGTGAGCAGAACCATCTGACCCACTGTGCCCCATGTTTTTGCTTTAGTTATTGTACCCCCCCCCTTTGTTGGTTTGTGTCCCATGCCCCTGGGGATTCCATTCTCAAGCTGGGCCACCACTTCCCTTTTATATGAAAGGACCTGCCTATCCCTCACCAAGTTTACAACTAGTGGGATTGATTCTTTACCACCTTTACTGCCATCCCTATTATAGTTCCCCCTTAAACTTCCTGTTTGATACTGAGGCCTACAATAAAAAGCTGCAGGACCAGTATCATCACACATGCACAATCAACTATACATTTTTTTTCATACTGTATTATAATAATAAGTTATGCTTGGCCTTTGCCAGTTTCAAATGCTGTACTCCATACAATGCTTTCACCAATTCACAGGACATAGCTAGTTGGAGGTAAACTCCCCAACCCACCATTGTTGGTAGTGAATCAAGCATTGAGTCTTACTAACTTAATCATGCGGAATACAAAATCGAATGTATCACTGTTTCATTCATAGCTGTGGTGTTCATTTTCATCATAACCAACTAAGCGTAGAGGGTTTATTGCATCCAATGGCGGTGATATCAGTAGAGAAATTCAATGATTACATTATAGTAACTGACAATAGAGGTAATTCTTTTTTTCGACAATATATAGATTGGGTGCAATAAGTGTACCAACTAAGATATATCCAATAGGATTTTGTGAGAGGCCTACTCAAAGCTAGCGGATTTATCCCTATTAGTCAAAAAAAAAACTACCCATATAACGATGGTAGCGTACACCATCCCTTTTTTTCTTGTTCTTGTTAAAAAGGAAAAAGATAAGTGGGCGGCGTTTTTTCTTCAGTCGAAATCACGTGATTTTTCCTGGAATTTTCTTTCATCCGAAACGCTCTAAAGTCAAAAAAATCACCCATTTATCTTGCTGTCATAAAAGTGCCACAATTGTTGGCCATTCAACACTGGGGCTGTAATGCACTTTGAATAGATAAAACGGGAGTGGTGTCAGGTATTATGCTCTACAGTACATGGGCAAGCGGTCTAAGCGTTAACATACACTAGAACTGCATACAAAGTAAATAACAATAGCCGTAAAGCCGGAAGAATGAAATGATGCCAGGTCTAGCAGGCACAAAAAGTAGGACAAAGTATTCCGAAAGTGGAAGAAATATTAAGGCCAGGACTGGATAAATAAAAAAAAGAGAAAACCAGCATTTAACATCGTGGGCATAGGATGCTGATACTACTCATGTGGGCATTTTTTCCCTACGACCACTCATGTAGCAATCTTAGCACATGGCCTTCCCCAACGAATCATTGGAGGCTAGAGAAGCAAATTTGAGAATCATATGAGCCAGAAATTGTGATTAAATATCATAAAAAGAATAATCATATCAGGGTGAGATACTCGCATCGGATAATACCTTTACAGCCAACATTCGTATGATGAGGTATTTTCTAATGAAAACGAGCTTCTGAATAGAACTATCTCGGTAGCGGAAGTAAATTGATATCACAGCCGCTACTTAATCTAGCTAACGAGTGGGAGGAGATTTACGACCGTTCAGGTCGTTTGTCTTTATTACGAGATCGGGTAGTGGTCGCTTTGGAAGAACTCTGTGGTTGCTGATCGTAAGATTCTGTCGGACCCGGATTCATGACAAACACTCTAGTTCCTTGGACCGAATGAGTGGTAGTCGTAGAAGGGGCTTGTGCACCAGCAAGGAGCTTACTGGGTGTAGTGGTCGGTGCGGTTGGCATACGCAAATAATGTACAAATCCATCATCATCCATTTGACGACTCCAAGGCTGTTCGTTACGCTGGTCCATGTACAACCGGAAGCGGTAATTCGTGGAGCGGGGTGGCACTATGCGTTGGGCGACAGCTGGTGCCATTTCTTCACTGACACGGACTGTATGTGTATCTACAAATGTTACGGTGCTCGGTGTCTGTATGAGTGAGCCCCCCTGAGGATTTACTACTACCGTAACCGGTGATTGATACTCCGATGCATCCGTGCTGGACGGTTTCGTGGCAGATTTGGGTTTGATGTCGCCACCCTTTCCCAATGAAGCAGAAAAGAGCTGGGATCCTCCAGGACGGCCACGGCGTTTGGACACAGCATCGACACAGGTGTCAGCCTTGTTCATACGTACACAACGTTGGCAAGGACGACGCGTTTCGCACGCTACTTTAGACTGCCGGCAGTTGACACACGCCTTGGGAACGTAGAGTTTGGCGCGTGTAGTCCCCGTGCGTACGCTTCCTGACCCAGATGAAGAGGGTAAGGCTGATTTGGTACTCTTGTGGGGCTTGGCCGGCGGGAGTGGCATGGCTCTGGGTCTAGGTGGTGAGCGATGCGGGGCCAATGGTGACATTATAAATCCGCTAGTCGGACTAGCTAATGGAGAGGATATAGTAGGCATCGCAGTGATAGATAGCGGTGCACTGCTAACGTATGACGAACCTAGTCGGCTACCGGTGGCCACCTGAAGCTCAGTGACGAAACTTGCAGTACTAGAAAAAGCTGAACAAACCGTGACAGTAGGACTTCTCGTGCTGGAACTCGACGGTAATATGGTGGATCCAGTCGCACTGTAACGCCTTGGGGAAACTCTTTCAAGAGCGGATAATTCTGGAACGGGGTGGGATTCACCAAAGTAGGCACTATCGTTATAGTGTTGTTGGGCCTTTAATACTGGCGAATAAGCATACCGTCGCTCATTGTCGACGACAGGTGAGTGCACATTAATGGGCATGATTTCCCCAGTTGGTGATGTTGCCTCTGCCTGTGCCGTAACCGGCTGTTGCCAGGAACGGAGTATAGGAATCGTGTTCAATTTCGGCCCGCGGCTGGAGTGACTCCGCAATGGTGAAGCGTCATGGTGTGACTCTGACCAATGATGCACATCGACAGGACCGGTCGCCTGCGAAATGGGTTTATTGCTTAGAGGTGAAGCGATAAGAGCAGCGGTGCGGGATGCCGTGGTCCAACGAGGCAGTGAAGGCGAATCGAGAGAGAAATTCTATTTATAGTCAAAATTATCCACCACACGCGGATGAGGATGAACAAGGAAAAAATTAATATATGTGACCATATAAAAAGTCAGACATTATATAAGAACAGCACTAGTGATTAGTAACGCAGATATATACGGGCAGAAGTAACAAATAGTAAGGAGTGTGTGAGCTACACTAGACCAACACTATTAGGAATAATATTGGTTGCAGCAATAAAGGCCAAGTCCCCCGTTAGCCAAGTAAAAAAAAGGGGGAATGTTACACGTGGGTAATTAATTATTTCTAGACTAACCAAGTAGAAAAGGACGGTAAAAGGGGATTTACCAGCATTGCTGTGCACTTGTGCATAATGATACTAGATAATCACATCAAATACGCCCATCTCAAATGATGAACAGGCGTGGTACACCAGAGAACCGCCATTAACGGTAGTTAATCCAAGTGATTACCCCCTCTCCCCCTCCCTTGTGGAAGGGCCATCCCCGTCCACACGACGAAGAACACTGAACACTGAGCACCTAAAAACCCGCCCTTATATAAGCGCACTAAAAAAGGAAAAAGAAAAACACTGAAAAAATATGTCGCTTGAGTTACTGGGAGTTTACAGCGCTGAGCAACTGTGAAAACTAAAAACAGCTATACGACACACTATCGCTCGATTGACATGTAATTTGTCCATAATCCGACGGATGATCATCCAGTAGCTGTTTCCTACTCTACGGACCTACTGTAGCCGTATTTCACACGTGGGCATTAGCTACTTTCCAACCCAAACAATGTTCCCCACGCCCAGTAAGTAAATCTCGGTACCCACACATCCCTACTGGTCAAATCAAGGCACAATCTTTTGTCTTCTCCTGCCCCAATTCTCACGAGCCACACCGCTTTCGTACTGCTGTTCCTCTCCATGGAAAAGACGTGTCCTTCGGTCCGAATTGCCACCTCTACCCCTCTCTTCCTCCTCATCCACACCTCCCGCAGGGTGGCCAACATGGCGTTGGTAAGCAGCAAGCTATTTGTGGTCGATGACAATTAATCGGGAATTAGGTATCCTCTATACACCCCACTATTATAATATATAGAAGGATCCACTGCTGTTGTCCGTTTCCTTGCCTTTTTCATGTCATTTCAGACAATAGTTTCTGTCAACTGTAATACGTCACCCCTTCCAATGCACCACTGAAGGAGAGTGGAGAGTACGTAGTCAAAGGTACAATAACTTTTCAGACTAAAAACAGTATATTGAAAATCCATTACTTACCAAAAACGTGTCCGCCACAGTCTCACTTGCTGCTGAGGGTGACATTATTAACGAATGTGGACGTCGCTCCTGTGATCTTCCCCACGTCGCCATGTCAAAGGTACTTGCCCGTTGTGGCGGGTCTGAGATCCCTGGCCTTGTAGAGGAGGTTGTAAGTAGCGTAGGACTTGACCCCGTGGAGTAGCATGACGGACCAGATTGACTACCCGCGGACTGTGCCATTGCTTCCACCTGCTGCACAAGGGATTGAAATGGTGGCAAAGATATGGTGGAGCGAGCATCCTGCCCAGTGTGTAGTTGTGTGGAAGGAGTGGTTAATAGTGTTGCCATGGGTGCAGCAGAGGATGATGTATGTGTGTCCGTGATCACAAGCGGTTGGTTAGCAGTACTGGTACAAGGTGGTGGCCGAAAGTCCATACTACCAGTGGACGTGAGGAGCGCTGGGACCACCAATTTATCAACCGATCCTGCGTGGTCGCCCCGAATACGAACAACTGGTAAAAGTAAGAAATCGGGTACACAGGGATATGATTGTAGGTAGATGTGAAAACGTAGAGCATGGAATTAACCAAGGATGAAATCAAGAAAAGTCTTAGCTGAGCGACAATCTGAAGTGAAAAGCGAGTATACCACAGCTTCATGTACGGAGGTGGATGGGGTCGAAGAGTAGCAAAGTTGAATTAGTAGCCAGTGTATGTCGTGATTGGTAGTCAAGGAGGCAGCTATCAAGGCATGGAGGAACTGAAAAAAAGTCAAGTCGAATCACCGCCATCAGGAGTTGGCCTCACCAAAAAAGTAACAAGCTTATATATACCCACGCTAATGCAATTCTTCATACACCAATGCAGGTTCTCCAGGAGAGGGGGAAGGTGACAGCTCAGTTGGACTTTTGTCTTATTCAGCGAGAAAGAAAAAAGAAAGATAGAGTACAACAAATGACAAGAATGAAGAATAGCTCTTTACAAACTATTTCGTAACAAAGGCGCTGGCGGCGTGCGACTTATATACTATGGGCAATGACTGACAGGGGGCGGGAATGAACCTCAGATTCGACATAACGGGAAGTAGCAAATGCCATAATAAACTAATCAATAGCCAAAGGCGGCAGTTGTTATTACACACTTCCAAATTGGCCATTCATATCGAACCATCATGATGCTCTCAAAAAAAAATAACACGGGCTTTACCCAGCGGCCCCTTGACCCACCACCACCTTGGTATGATCGGTAAAATTATTGTAGTCTACGGGCAATCACATGCATTCCCGCAGTGTGTCGTGGATTTTCCTCTTCAAATGATACCAATGAATGCTTTTCCGAGTAAAAGAGAAACTATTTTCTTTAACGTGTTGGTGAATCCCCACTATGTGGGACACTGCTAAGTAACGATTAAGTACGTTGGGTGTACAAACCAATCTCAGTGGACATTACCATCCAGCGTGGCAGGTAACATTGGCGAATGATAGATCACTAGAATTTCCCATAATCGGCACAAAGCGGGATTTTTTCTCCCTAAACACAGGGTTTTTTCTTCTACTTACCTAATGGTTATGTATCCAATAGATCAGTTCTATTTCTCTCAAAATTTTACCACTGTTTACTGTCCAAAAAAGACAAGGACCATAGAAGTACATAACAGCGCTATTAATTAGAACCAAAGAATCAAAAAAGTGATAATTTGTTGAATATAGATACGAATTGATACGAAATTTACCAGTTGCCCCATCGAAATACTGTGTTTACGGACTAATGCCTTCCAGGGCAAAACCTGGAGATAGTGGATCTCTGGTCCCCACCACCTTATAAAACAACAAGTTATATCGACCCTTTCGCCAAAGCCGGTGGCAGTACCAAGGTAGCAAAACGCTAGATGGCCTATATAAAATAATTGAGCTAACCAATGTGGGTGATTTTGGTGATGAATTAAAAGTGTTACCTACACCCTGAATTCAACCTTTTTTTTGTAATATAATAAATCCAATGGCCTTGATTTTTGACTTGGGAAAAAAAAAGGCTAATATCAACTGATATAACATCTGAATGGCCGGCAAACAGTAGCCACCCCTTTCCCCGTCTTCCTCTCCACTCCCCTTACAGTTCAACGACCTGATTAGGAATGCGGCTTCATCAGATACCAGTCAGTACTTGAGTGGGAAAATAGCAATGACGAACCTGGTAATGGATTACCATCACTTACCTGAAATGTCACTCTAGACAATGAACGGATATCCAACACTTTAGATCTCCAAAATATGAAGCGTGTGTACTGTATTCAGTACAAAAGGGAGTTCGATTGACCAGCTACTCGTGCGCATTTAAGGAATAATCGTCCAGGTCAATTGGTGTCGTAATGAAAGCACATAAATTGGCATACGATGTACTAAACCCAGTGACACTAGTTAGTTTAAACGACTATTATATCCTACAAAAGGGTGAAAAAAATCCTGCTGTATTCGTTGTGACATATGGGTAGTTTTTTTTCGTCTATATAGCAATTTGGAGCAAAAATGTACCAGTTAAAAATTTAACCAATAGTGTTTCGCGAGAGTTCCATTCAACGCCGGCGGATTTTTAGCTATATAGTCGAAAAAAATCACCCATATCTGTAAATGGCAAAGAGAAGGCGAAAAAAAGGGAATCCACACCAGTATTGCTGATATACGGTGTCTACATGAGCAGAACTGAAGGTTCGAGCATTATTACCAAAATGAGGTATTCACAATGAATCAACGAAAGTTTCTACATAATCGTTTACGGATTCACTCTTCTTCCTGAACATTCCCGGTGGTAGTGACTTTCCTTTTTGCTTTCCCCATGTGAAGCTATCAAAAATTTCGTCAGAGGGGGTAGTGCTCAAGCATCGTGAATACAAATTTAGGACCTGACTGCCAGCCATAACAGGCCAATGGTAGAGAGGCTATGTGTAGAATGACCCTTACCTTGATTTTTCTGTTAAGTAGTAGACTTTGTAAAGGAAAGAGTGGTGTTAAAGAAATATGACAAACCAGAGAAATACAGTATCGAACTAATCGGACATTTTTCGACAGAAAAAGAAGGAGATTTTGTTAGTACCTGCCATAAAGGTTTGAAGTGCAAAGGGTGATATACATGTCGTACCGTGTTCAGCACCCCTGGAATAGCCACCTGCAAAGGGTAAAGTAGAAGAGCAGCAGCCTTGCAAACTATTAAATATACGTCAACACTCCATTTGAAACAAAATTATATTGAGTCTTTTGGTGGCAACTAATATCAGCGTGACACCCAATCCCACATTCTTCCTTCCCAGCCTTCGTGTGCATCAGTCGTACCGTCCACTACGATGTTCATGACCTCATGACCCATTTTCAAAGTACTCCACTGATAAACCCAGGTCCCAAATAAAGTCACACAACGCAAGATTACCCCCATTTTTACTTGACCTCTTTGTATCTGAACCAACAATCCAATAGGTCGAATGGCGACATCCTCGTTTGGGTCGATGATATCCAACATCAAAAGCACCCTTTGTCTCCTATTGCACGTCATCATTATCCATGACCCACATGTTAACTTGACCTACCTGTATACCAGACTATCGGTGGTGGTGATAATCGATTGCAAAAAATTGAAATACACTGCACAAGTAAAATCGCGTACACTTGGTTCGCTAAAGATATAATGTGTTATTCGAGGCTCAACCTTACTGATACTACCGAATGATAGCCGCTATCATTTACACGTCGGGGGGTCACTCGCCTTGATGCCACCTTTGGGTAACAGGTGGTTGAATGTCTTTGTACGAATAAAAATAGGCAATAACCGTCCCCGACAGAATTTAAACGTGGTTAACGGAAAATATGAATTATACTAGAAATTAAACATGAAAAAAATAGTATAAAAACGAAAATAAAAAAAAAACCATTAGTGTATTGACTGTAATATCCAACACTAGTATAAAATCAATATATAGAACGAAGTTGCTTTCAGGAGAGAGATGGAAGAGATTCCCAAGCAATTAAATAACATGTTTTCTAGTGACCCATCAAATGTTTTGGGGCAGTGGGATCCGAGCCACATCCCATTCTCCCCGACTGCCAGCGTTATCAGTGCCGCGAATAGTGCATTGCAATTATCGCTTCCTTTGATGCGTCCTACGGGACTTGTTTAATAGTCTAAATGCATCTGTAAAGTGATATACGCCAAATGTGTGTACTATGTTGAGGCGGCGATGGGCGTGGTGCTGGCTAATAGGGACGCTGTAGGTTCTGTTACTGTGTTTATTGTGTTCACCCCTTCACTTCTGCTTCCTTTTAGTTGCAGAAACGGAAAGCTAACCTGATGGTGTTTGGAATTCAACAGTGACGACTGCTACTTTTTTATTCGAAAACGGGAATGCGTTCTGGGAAGCCCACACTTTTTTTGGTAATATTCATCAGTATCTTTCTCCTTTTTTAAATAAATGACTGTTGGCATTTAGAATGGTTCGGGTGCTTCTTTGTAGACTCTTCATTTTCTAGTTTATTGTGAAGTATTAACTAAAAGTTTGTTTTTATTTTTTAGATTGCCGAAAGTAAATCGTTTCGAATTTGTCCAATCATACGATAAGTACAGGGCAATGTCGTTACGCCATTATCTTGGGATACCGATATATATAGGATGACAGAAAACCAAAAACCTCCTCACCCCCAACGAAGCAAACTAATTTACCTCACACCGTAATTTGTAAGAAGGTAATCGGGAATTCTCCAGTCCCTTTCACATTGTAAATCATTTCTGAACCCACGGTGTTACTCAGCTTGGACCAGCACCATGTTAGTGTTTGGTAGTCATAAATCACTATTATTTGCAAGATGTCATGTACTATTGGCTTGGTATCATATGCACTTGTTTATCCGACTTGATAAATTCCGCCTCTCTAATCGTAGTGAAATTCGGATGCTATTTGGTGTTATTTCATTCAAGATCACTAAATAAAGAGACACACACATATTACTGTTGCAGCTGCTATAAGGAGATCGCGTAGCTATACAAGCATTGCTCGTGGTTGAAAGCGGCCAATATCGTCATATCCGATGGAATGAGAGGAAAAAAGTAAATAGGTGAGAAATAATTCACTTGGTGATTCCCCTCATAGGTGTGACTTCACTTTTACACTGGGTCATTTTAGGGCTCACTGGTGACCACACGACTGATCTACCACTTACCGCTACGTGGTGGCGTGGGAGTTCCGCTCAGGATTAGTGGTATTTTATAACTCTCTTAACGAGTGAAGGATTTCCTTTTGTGTTGTAACGCTTGCATAAGCCGTAGCCCTTCTACTATCCACCTCTTTTTCTATTTTGCTTCCACGCCAGCTTTTTTTTTCAACGTATGTGTTGTGAGTAAGCCATGAAATTGGAGTAAATGCCGAAAAAAGCACAGAATGATTCTACATTATTTTTTTTCTAAAACGATGATATTTACGTTCTCCTTTAGATAACGATTTTGATGTAGGACTTTTGGTGGTATAGGAGCGAAAAGATGACAACACAGAAAGTTTCATAAGTTAGGAAACACTCCATTCATCGGATACCGGGATGCTCTAAACGAACAGTAGCAGCCATCAAGCGCTTTTTTTTACCGACACTGACACTCAAGATAGGAAAGTTGAGAATATAAAAGGACGAAATACCCAAACCCGATACTATAGGCATTTTGTCTGAAACGCACAAAGAAGCGTGGTAAAAACAATGGCCTCTCACCAGAGATTCCAGTTTGTGGCTTCAAGTACCTGCTTCTATATCTCTCCTTCTCCTTCTTCTTCTTCTTCTTCGGCCGAACCAAAAATTGACAACTGCGATATTTGGTTTGCAGCTGTTGGGTGGTGCGTTGCTTTAGGAAAACAGTGATTCCATAAGGAGTTCAATAGGCTGCATACCATGCATAATTATTTGCCAATCGACTCGTTGCACTGGCCATTCTGTCTTTTTTTTTCCTCTATTCGAGTTGTCCGAATTTTTTTCCGGGCAGGCATTTGTCGTTACCAGGGTAAATATTGGTAAACTCAATCACCTTTCCTCCACCCACTCCGCCATCTGTCTCCCCCATCCCTTTTCAATGCAGCTTGGCAACTGCTGATCTATACACGTTCTCGATTTAAACATTTCTCTTGTTAGAATGGGACAGCCGACTGGAAAACGTATCGTCTCTGTTATTGTAATACCACTGTGTACCTAAAAAATGAGAGTATTGAAATAGTAGCTATAATTTGAGAAGCGGTTGCTGGAAAAAAAATTGTCATATGAGTGCATGGAGTAGTCGTGGTGCACACTGCGGCCACTGAGGGATAGATTAGGTATTTTTGGTACAAGATATGCCGTGTCACATAAAATAATGGAATTTTGGCAGAGTCAAGTAAAAAAATAATAATGTGCACTCGCGACCTTGTTAGCCACACATTCGCCACTATTATTGATGCTCTATCCAAACCTGAATACTCAAACTGCATCGTCTACATGTATCTGCCACTAACACAGATACCATGTTCATGGACTGCTCAACATCCACTGTGTGTATTTCTTCGGTCAAGAAAATTCTACAAAAGTGGAGTGGCGTAAGATCCGTGGTGGAACTTGCTGTCTCCACTGTGAGACACGATGAAATGGTTTAAAAAAGTATGACTTTCCGCTCTTTCCTAAAATAGAAGAATATTCCAAGTTGCCGTCGACATACACTATCAATCAAAGGATAAGCGCCATGCATGGACTTCTCACCACAATCACAGCTACGAAATCTGGTTTCCAGGAGAATAAATACCGTGTGTGTGCGAATGAGGGACACGCTAAAACCAAAGGAAAAGAAAAAGAAAAACATAAAATTTAACCTGAGAAGCATGTGTACCAGTTAGCTCTTGATCATAATATCCATGGAAATGTTTAGTATTCTGGGAAACGTATTGGAAATGGTAACCGTTCAATACGGAAAAATAATGGGAAACATTTGAGTACCGCATTGTATAGTACGCTTTGCATACCACAACGTGGTCGTTACATAGCCTGTAACTGCACTATTCTTCCTTTTCTGGTAATTGTCACCGTGAGAAGCATAAGGGCGGAAATTCATCTACATTATAAAAGGTAAACTTGATACTATGTCCAGTCTTTCGACCTAGTATGATATACATGAATCAATGTATTTAGTCGTATGTCATTGGCTTATGGATTACCGCTACCATAGGTCTAGATGATAGGGAAATTAGAGTAATTTTATTGGGCTATCGACCCAGCAGAAAATAATGTGTGGATCCAAAGAAGCAGTGGTAGTTTAAACGCTGGTCAAGAAATGCGCGATATGGCCCAAACTTTTCATAACATAAGTGGGTACGATCCGGTTTTCCGGATGATGGAGTTGTTCTTCTTTGGTGACACCGGTCAATACCAAAAGGGTATCCAAACCACCGTTGATACCGAATTGAATATCAGTATCAAGGCGATCTCCGATCATACAGGTGCGTTCTCGGTCTAAATTATAGGCTTGAAAGATGCAGTCCAACAGGGTAGCGTGGGGTTTACCGATTACCACAGGCTGTCTACCCGTAGATGTAGTTAGGGCCGCGGCCAGTGCACCCGTTCCTAAAAACATAATGACATTATGTTACGGTCACCAATAATACATATTATACCAGCAATACAAGGAGTCATTACCGTCAAGAATAATCAAACAAAAATTAAAACAATCCACCAGCATTTGTCAGGAGTAGGGTATGGCTTCAACTCGATCAAGTCCCGCTAAATGTGGAAAAAATATTATATGAAGAGAGTGCTTCAGGAGGTTACAAAAACGATGTGATAACTCAACTCCTCAATACCAGGGGATGGGGTCTTTCCCCCATTTTTTTACACTGAATGGCAACACAAAATATAAAGCGGGGTAATTTTACAGTAAAACTTCCACAATTACGATTTTCAAGAATGGCACATGCGGAATGATGCTAAATATATAGTAAAGTCACAGGTTAAAAAATAACTAGTTGTAACTTACCAGGAAAAGTGCAACCGGCTGCTGGAAAAGTAGTGTCATCATTGGTAAGGATGTACCGACATCCTTCGACGCGAGTGAGGTAAGTATGCGCTCTGGCCAATGTGGCGTAATTGATGTCGATATCAAATCCGCATACCACTGCACCTACCTGTCAAAGGAAAAAAAAACACCACCAACATGAAGTATTATGGGCACTAGCATATTTCATTAGTCATTATATTCCCTCACATTAAATCTACATCGGTCGGAAGTGAACCCCAAAAAAATTCGCCTTACCCAATGTCATATCTTCTACTGAACCGTGTCATCCATAATAAAGGTTATACATTACAAAAGTGTACTTACGTCGTCATCCGGCTGGAAGGTGTTCCAAAAAGCATCTGAGACTTCAATCTTGTCGATCGGGAGGGGATCCACTAAAGGAATACCCTTGGCCTGAAGTTCGTCTTTAATACCGTCTTGACCAAAAACGAACACTTTTTTTCCCGGCGGTAAAGGGCTAACCGTGCTTAGAAATACGGCCGTTCCGTAGGCCGAACCAAAGATTTCATTCTGTATTTCATAGCAATTAAACGTGGTGCACATTGTCCAAACCAAGGTTATTAGTCCAAGAAATTGACATATTTACAATCCTGCAAATGTCCCATGTAGCGTACGGGGAGAGTTGGACATCATTTGGCTTACCTCTCTAACGGATATACCAAATTTTTCGAATTTTTTCTGATATGCAGCACGGGATTTGGTGCTATTATTGGTTACGAAAATAAGTCGTTTTCCTGGTAAATACACAGTCCAGTTAAAAAGAATGATAGAGGTTCATGGTGAGTTAGTGTATATTACTACACTTTACAGGCGGTAGAAGAAGAGTTTACTGGGTTTAATCCGAAGCTTGATACACTAACAGGGAGTGGATAGTACCCCTCGGCGTTCTTTTAGTACTTTACCTTTTTTACGTAGCAACTCGAGGGTCTCGAGAATCCCTGGAATCAGCTTATCACCCTGCCAAAGGACACCTGATGTGGAGTTGTATAACCCACCCATTCGAACAGAATTGTAGCAGGAATGTACACCAACGCGGAAATGAGAGGATAGTGACAATAGAGTTAGCAGATTGGGCAGTGGAAATAATGCTCGACTCGATTGAGTCCGGTCAAAGGGATTGGGTGTTTGTAGACCACTGGCATGGCTAACGGAGCTGTTATGTCATACCTATGGCTGACCTGGGTTATTAGGCTGACAGACTAGAGTTCCAGCGATACTTACCATCGCAGTCGAACAAGAAAGTGTCGTACAGATCGATAAAGCCGGAAATGGCGGTAGGGCGATTCAGAGTGGCGGGAGACATAATCAGTAATTTTAAACTCTAGCGAACAAAAGAAAAATAACAGTGCTACTCAGAAGCAAAGTCTATAGCGGTAAAGTAAGTCAACATCACATGTCAGCAGTATGTCGTGAATATTTTACTGAGTGAATATATAAAACCTGGACCCAACCTGTGGGGTTATGCATTAACTCTGCTGCATTCACACATTTTTTTCTCATCCAATACAGCTCTTGTTGCTGAGCAGCCAGTAATAATAGCGCAAGGTCCACAGGTACGCAGTAGAGTGCACCAATCCTCGCCACTAAAAAGGCACGTTGCTAATCGTTCTGGTCCGTTTTAAAAGCTAGAAAAAATCATACGTTTTCGACTGCTTTCGCTGACAAGAGGCAGGTCTGTCATTGTCTTCTGTTTTCGAAGCACCTTATTATACAAGAATAATTTCAAGGTTTGTAAAGGTTACTGTCCACCTCAGGATTAGAGCGAATTTACTAAACGGTGGTTAACAACAGTTTCGTAATTTCCAATGCACATAGTTAAAATGACCAATGGACAGGTGCCCTAAGAAAGAGAACATTAGAAATGGACAACTTTCAAAGCACAACAGCAGCCAAAACAGCCGAAGCAGCATGAGCCCGAAATAGGGTAATAGCACTGACAAGGGTAGTCATCAAGTCCTACCTCCCTCCCAGCACACCGCAACAAAGCGCAGTGGCACAACCAATGGGACCTTGACAAACAGCTGTACCAAAAAGTGAGACGATCATTAGAACCTGACCTGTAGATAACACTCCCTTACAAACTCACACTTTGATACACACATGCTACAGCGATATTATCACCAGTCGGGTGGTCACATGCGTCAAACTCACCTCCCCCCATTCTTAGTTGGGGTATTCAGTGAATGCACAGCATTTAAGTGACGGGAACCAAAGTCACTAAGCTCATTTACAGAGTTCGCTGTATGACATACCCTGGTGTACTTTGTCTTTTACTGCACCATCCTTAAGATGCACCTGGTGGTTTCATACCCCTTAGATTTTTTTTATTTAAGCCGCACATCACAGTGGTACTATATATAGTGGAACTGGTCTTGTCTATCAGTTGTAATCTTTTCATGACGCAACCTTCTCCGCTTATGCTCAGTATTTTTTTTTCGTATTCTTGTTTCTTCGCTGTATGGCTGAGTATGCTGGTGAGGTGTTCCACTTCTCCCCGGTTTGTCCCTATTTCCAGTCATTGTTTCCTATACCTTTGTCCATCTGCTAATCTGGTTACTCTTCCCTCTTTCCTTATAAGCGCGCTCTAGTAGCGTTTAAGTTTGCAAGTGCATTGTATTTGTTCTACAAGTTCCAACGGTATTTTAGTGTTCCCTTTGTTGTCTCTCTTTTTTAAGTCGTTTTCTATTTATTTATATTTCGAGAACCAAGCCAGTCCACAATGAGCCACCCCAGTCCCACTTTTCCTTCGACAGACAATGAACAAGTGGGTCTTATCAATCGGCAGCCCGCGTTTCGTGTAAGTGAACAGTCTTTTTTGGTTTGCTTCCAGTCCCTGGGAGCGGAACGTGTGCGCCTATCGTGTTTCCATAAGGGTGGGGTATTAAAGGCATCGACTCTCTTTTGGCTGAACCGATAGAGTGTCACCCTAGTTAGGGAAGGGAAGGAAAAGTAAGGAAAAACAATAAGATAGTAACTCTGCCTAAACTAGAGTACGCATCGGTTGACAAGCCCTGGGACCTGGGACTTTGTGCCATCTACTACACAGGAAAGTTTCATGGTTGGCTGCTAGCATAGCTACCATTCACAAACCGGTTTATTTTTCTCACTCTTGTTTATCCTGTGCAATGATTTAAACCTGACTCGTTCTGGTCATACTGAAATTACGCAGCGACCCTCCCGTAGGACTCTTATTATAGGATCTATCGGAATACTGTTGACTATGACCTTGGTGGGAATAGCTGCATATACCTTTAGCAAGGGGTCATCGTTTTCAGCTCGAACGGAGCGACGGACCTTTACTAATCCCCAGGCTCGCAACGTCATTCTCATGATATCCGATGGATTTGGTCCGGCCTCGGAAGCCTTTGCCCGCCAGTACCACCAAGAGATCCACCGCTACCCGGAGAGCTGGATGTCACCACTGGACAAACTTTTGGTGGGTTCATCACGTACGCGGTCGTCAAACAGTTTGATTACCGACTCGGCCGCCGGTGCGACCGCTTTTTCATGCGCCCAAAAAAGTTACAACGGGGCCATTGCCGTGGATTCCGATGGTAAACCCTGTGGGACGGTACTGGAGGCCGCCAAAGCCAAGGGGATGCTCACGGGGTTGGTGGTGACCAGTCGTATCACCCATGCCACACCGGCGTCCTTTTCCGCTCATGTGGTTGATCGTAATATGGAGGACCTTATCGCCCAGCACCAGATCGGCAACTACTCATTGGGTCGGGTGGTGGACCTGATTTTCGGAGGCGGGGCTTGTCATTTCAAACCTTTGGATTCTCCCCAGAGTTGTCGGGTGGACGATGTGGACGTGTTACAAGCGGCTCAGACCACGTACGGGTTTACGTATTTGGATAGCCGTCAAGAATTTGACAGGCTAGAGCCGGGTCATTCGTCACTGCCCTTGTTGGGACTTTTCGCCGATGATCATATGGACTATGAAATTGACCGTGATCCCAAGGTACAACCCGCACTTTGGGAAATGGTGGACAAGGCTCTGGGGATTTTGGAAACGGGTACGGCGAACCAGGACCAAGGGTTTTTCCTGATGATTGAAGGCAGTCGCATCGATATGGCAGCTCATTCCAACGACCCTGCTGCTCACGTTAGAGATGTGGGTGCCTATTGGCAAGCGGTAGAACGAGTGAACCAATACATTGAAGACCATCCCGACACAGTGATGATTTCGGTGAGTGACCACGAAACGGGCGGTTTAACCCTGGGACGGCAACTGAACAGTACTTATCCCGATTATCTATGGCACCCTACCGTTTTGCAACCAGTGCAACGCAGTATGGAGCTGATTACGTTGGACTTGTTGGATCGCTCCAGCCGTGATCGGACTCGGTTGGTCAAGGAATCGGTATTGAATTGGATGGGAGTCAAGGATGCCACTCATGAGGAAGTACAACGACTGATCGAGTTGACCGATTACTATGAATTGTTGGGGCACTTGACGGAGATGCTCAGTCGTCGTGCCCTAGTGGGTTGGACTACGCATGGTCATACCGGGGTCGATGTGAATTTGTACGCTAATGGGGCCGGGGCGGAACACCTACGGGGCAACCACGAGAATACCGATATTGGACATTTCATTGTTGAATCTTTGCAGTTGGATTTGGGCAAAGTTACCAAGGAGGTGTCGTCGGTAGACCCTCGTCAACGGATACTTAATACGCCTAGCCAATTCCTTTACCGTCGTTCGGATACCGTTGATGTGAAACATTACCACCACTAGGGTGGTATTTGTTTGGTCATTAATCCACGAGTCAAAGCTTGTGGACGACATTTACGGTTTGTACTACTGTTTTTATTATATATTTGACAATGTTGTTGCTTGATTGTTGTACTTTTTCGGTGTGTATCTTGCATGTTTATGTTGTTGGTCAATGTGAGAGAGTGGGTCAATGGACTGTATCAATATGATCTTGGGCCTACAACGGTTGTGATCGTGCTTTTACTTGGGATTTTGCTTTTTCTTTTGGTTTTTTTTTCGAGCGTCTATAATAAAACACACCTCATATGACTTTGGAGGTGGATTGCAATTGAACAATATCGTGAAAAAACAACGGCTTGGTTAGTGAGACAGCAAATTGGCAGGTATGACCCAATGCTATCAAAGTTCCACTATTGACGACGGGAGGGCTGGTTATGTTGGATGTGGCTTTGAGCTCTCAGTGTGTTGTGTGTTATCACCAGAGCCACTGCCGAGACAGTATGGCGTGTTCCAAAAGAAGAGAACAGGAATCAACTGTGATGGTACGAGACAATGATGTGTAGAGATGGGCAAAATGATATCCTTTCCCCAACTTCATTCCTCCCCTGCCCGCTTTTGGCTCCTCTCTCACCGCCGCCACTGTCCCTTTTTTAAAAGTCGAACAGACACGAGACTCGATTCTATTAGACTGCGTTGAGCTTAACGTTTATCGAAGTAATTTCTTTTTTTTTCTTTCTGCATTGCGATTTTTTATTTTCATTTTTTTTTCGAAAATCCACAACGAAAACCTCCTCGCCAATCCCATTCCCCTCCACAAGCGTGGTCGTTCGTTGGCCATGGATGCACAATTCTCACCCAACGATTCATTGCTAAACCGGGCATTTGAAGGCTATGCTCTACAGCCCTGGTCAACATTCGCTAGGCAAAGTGGGGTAACGCCCCTGCCCATGAATTGTCATGCGGGGTTTCCTGGTGGGAATGTCCTTGAGACGACTGTACCTTCACTAACGGAAATGCGTGCTAGAATTCAGCAGAATTTGTTGATACTGTTGCCTGATGCAGTGGACCAGTCTACAACATCTGTGGCTATGGACCAAGTTGAGGATGAAGTTCAGCTTAGGAAGAATCGATGGTTTGCTTATCTAGATAATTCTGGTCGAGTAATCGGTGTGTGCTTAGTCAAGGTAAGTAATCAAACAGGATATACGTATTGTGGGAGAGGTTCCAGATATGGTTTCATTGACGATCTATTAGATTGATATACTTGGGGAGTTGGTGTATAAGTAAGGGTTAGTGCTGCTTGGACAGGTGTAGTTTATGGGGGGGGGGTATTAATGAGATGTTTTACTTGATTGCAAAACAGTTACAGTAGGTATAAAGCAATATGGCAAGAGACAAGCTGATTACCACAGTGAGTATATTAATTTTGGCGTTGATGAATGAACGAGGGGGTGGGTCTTCATGGTCGTGGTCTTCTACGGTCGTTATGGTTAATCCTTTGGTAACGTTCAGAGTACCACTTTAATTACCACACGGGTGCTCTACCAACCTGATATAGCCCATTGTAACCACAACTCTCCGATAATAGATGGCAATCTGTTGTACGCCGGCCATCGACATTTCGTGTATTTTTACCTCGATCGGTATTTGGACGTGTTAGCATTAGCTATACCTACGCTGTCCCCCGATCCACCGTCTGATCTGTGCTACCCCAATTTACAATTACAAGCCCGATATATGTATCGATTTCCATCGGGGCTAACCACGACCGCCACTCGACTTTTAAATGCTACAGCTTTAGTTTCTGAACGTGAAAACCATGTTGTGGGTGTGCGGTGTTTGATAACGAGCCGTGTGGTGAATTCTGCCCTTCCTCCAACTGGCCAGTCTGTGCAATTCGTTCATCCCGAGACTCCCATCTTTGGACCAATACCCCCACCGTCTTTAAGGGAAGAAACGAACGTGGAAATTGCCGACACATACCACAAGGAGAAATTCGCGAATGGATCAAACGATCCACGGTGGAAACGACCTGAGTTTTACGTAGCACTGGTGGATTTACCCTTGTTACCACCCCCCAAAGACTTGGACGTTATGGAAACGTGTTTTACATGGCATGTGAATAAGGTGCAGTCTTTTCCGATGTATTCCCAATTTTCATCAGGGGGAAACGATTACCTTTTGGGATTGTCGTCAACAAATAATGAACCGGTATATCAGGCCAATATCATGGGTGCCGAGGTGGTGTCTAATGTAACACTGCTGGGTCATCAGGGACCTTCTGCTCCGACCGCTATGCCAGCCCGGGCCAAGGTGCCGTACATCTGGATGCAAACCGACGTTGATGTCACCGTATGTTACGAACTCCCCGCCCACGTTACATCGGCTCAACTCCAGTGTAAATTTATACGACGGTCAGTGACCCTCGATTTTACTAGCCTTACCCCACTTGCCAATCCAGCCAAATTTCCTCGGCTAATGCAACGTGCGTTTTACGACTGGATCGTTCCGAACGAAAGTTTTTGGACGTTGGAAAGGGGTCGTATTTTAACGCTGTATTTGCAAAAATTCAACGAACAAACACGTTGGCCCTATGTATTTCAAGACCAAGAGGCCAATCCCGATGAGGAAGTTCTGGAAACCTTGGATCCCAACGAATTCGTTCGGATTCAGGACCGGTTGGAAAAGTACACTACGGACGGACCTTGTCCTTCCACTGTGGAGTCGCAGGGCAACACACCGGATTTGTTTGACCCTAACCAACCCACATTCCGGGCAGTAGGTCGACCTTTACACCCTCGGGGTAGTTTTGGTACTGGTAAAGCCAGTCCTCCGTATTTAAACGACGAACCGGCGATAGAGGGCTATGGCGGAGCTATGGACGTGGATAATATCGAGCGGGTGACATTGATCGGGTGGGATAGAACCGGTCAAGTAAACCAGATTGTGTACCCTGGTGACCATTTGTGGCTGGGAGAAGCCTTTACCAGGTACGATCAGGTAGGGTCGGGCGTTCGGTCCCCTTCCGTTTGTCTCCAGTACGATGTGGATGGGCTAATCTATACTGTCGACTGGCTGCCGCATTCAACAACCAGCGAAACCAACCAAGGGTCAAGTGCGAATGATGTGGATAAAGGTAGACTTTTGAAATTGGATATGGGGAAAGACCCGTCATCTTTGGTGCCCTCGACTGATTCGACAGCGGTGATGGTCGACCTTGATAAGTCTGACGTTGACGATAATGTTAAAGACCAAAATATTTTAGCCAAAATTACAGCTTGGTCCAAACTACTCCTTTCCCAGGGAGTGGTACCTAGATCATATCGCTTGCTTACCAAACATGTGGCCACGTTTAGCGCCTTTGGTTACGTACAAAGTTCCAAACGGGATAAACGCTTTATTCGTTTCGATAACTATTCGTCTCCATCGCAGCCCCCTCGTTTTGTGGTGGTGGTCGAGAGTAGGCGTTACCTGTATGTTTATTACCAACCTCATTCCCCAACGGCTCTCAACGCAAAGCATAGCGTGATTGATATCCAGCCGTTGCTCGTCCAACAACCGTCCGAAATCGCAGGTAGTGGTGGGCAGTCCGAGTCCCTGCACACACCGACTGGGGCCAAATCGTCAAGGCTGGAAGATATGCCAGCCCTGGACATCCTGGGGTTGGAGCAACTGGACGCCGAAACGTTGGTGGTATTGTCCCCCGGCCACGTGTGTGTTATTAAAGTGTAGAATATAAGTGGAGATTGAGTGAGATATGTTTGTTTATCCCAACAACAACAGCAAACAAACAAGCAAAAAAAAAAGAAGTGTAGACCAAAAGAATGACGAATATTACCCACCACTATTACTGCGGTACTCAGTTGGAGTAGGTTACTCCATACTAAGTGGGTGATTTTTTTTTCGACTATATAGAGATTCGGAGCTAAAAATGTACCAACAATGACATAACCAATAGGTTTTTGTGAGAGATCCCTTTAACTTCGGCGGATTTATCCCTATATGGCCGAAAAACAATCAGTCAAGTGTTATCCATTGTATACTCGTTGAGTTGGTTTGTTTTTAGTTCTTTTGTTCTCTATTTTCGCATTTTGAGTAAAGTAGAGCAATATTAAAACTTACTCGTAGTTTCACCTGCCATTGTTGTTACGCTCACTTTTTTTCACTTTATTACACAACTAGGTATAATCAAGCGAAGCCATTTAGACATTAATATAGCATGCCCGAAAATGATAGCTTGGCAAACTGGGCAGGGGATGAGTTGAGCCAACGGCTGCAGCTGCCCACGGTCGAAGCCCGTCAACTGGCAACGTATTTGTTATCCCTGAACAACCCCGAAGAGATGATCCAACAGATCTTGGACATGTTGGGAAGTACCAATGAAGTGATAACCTTTGCTCAAAGATTGGCGGAGCGGGCAAAGCACCAAAGTGCGCCTTCCTCCTCTCGACAACAGCGTCAGATAGGGTCGTCATCCCCTGCACCGTCAGCAGAAACGTCTGGGGAGTTTCCTGAGTTGGAACCGTCTCAGGCTCCTAGCGCCTTATCTAGTTGGAGCATGACGATACCCGTCATCAGGAAGAAGCCCAAAAAGTCAAAGAATAAGCGACAAACGACAACATTATCGTCATCGTCAAAACATACCAGAGAAATTTCAACGTCCACCAAAGTTCAGAAATCGAAGCAGGTGCCTCCGATAAACCAACCGGACCGACTCGAGTGCTGGTGTGAAGCTACCCGACATGATCTGCTTAGTAACTGCGTCAATTGTGGACGGATTATTTGTCAACGGGAAGGTCCGGGGCCTTGCTTAACATGCGGAGTGAACGTAACATCCAAGGATCAACAGTTACGGTGCCAAAACCAACCGTTTACAACCCCCAACACCGCCAATGGTAAGGGGGACCCAAAACCAGGTCTGGCCACAGTGTCGGCGGCCGAAGAGAGGAAAAACCGACTGTTGGAATACGATCGTACTAGTGCACAACGGACCCAAGTGATCGACCAAGTGTCCTCGTTTCAGATACCGGACAGTAGCGAAGTGCGGTGGATGACCCCGCAGGAAAAGGTATTGGCGGAACACCAACAACAGTTGCGTCGTCGTCGGGAAGCCGAATTGGAAGAGTTACAACGGCGAGGGGTGCGGATGATGTCGTTGGATTTGGAGCAGGGTCAGGTGACCCAACGTCAACTCAATTTAGATGATCTGGCGGCGGAACCGTTGGATGGTGATGAATCGGAGATGTTACCTCCTGCCTTGGACAAGCACCTTCCGAAAACAGGGCTTAACACGGCGCAGGTGACAACGGGAACAGGTTATTACGCCATTAATCCCCGTACACGGGACCAGGCCACGCCACGGTACGTTGGCAAAGGCAAGGCTGCCGCCAAAGTGCGTACCAAGGCTGAATCCACTAGGGATGCCTTGGCCCAACAGCGAGTGACTTCTCTATACCGTACATTGGACAGCTAAACTCTGATTATTTTTTTTGTATTAGATTCGGTAAATTTATCTGTATTATTGTAAATGCTGGGGATATCATCACTAAAAATTATCCTTGGCGAAAAAGGGGGAGGGATATGTGGCCTTCGGATTGGATAAGTGATAAAGTCCCGAGTGGCCTAGCCGTCCAATGCACTTTATGCGTTTGTAATTGTAATTTTTTGTCATAGTTGTGGGTCATAACAGCATAGCCGTTGATTTGCTGGTCGAGATAAGTTTGTGCGACTGGGCTACATCAGTTAAAACGCTCATTTTATATTGTTATTTTTTTAAAAAGAAAATACCAGGGCTATCCAATTTCCCCTTTTTCTTGTCAAAGCAAAGCACCTGGATCTAGTTGGGTGATTTTTTTTGACTATATGGGTGATTTTTTTCGGCCTATGTAGAGATTTGGAGCGAAAATGTACCAGGTAAAATTTAGCCAATAGTGTTTTGTGAGAGATCCATTCAACACTGGCGGATTTTTCTCTACATAGTCGAAAAAAAATCACCCATATAGAGATTCGGAGCTAAAAATGTACCAACAATGACATAACCAATAGTATTTTGTGAGAGATCCCTTCAACTTCGGCGGATTTATCCCTATATGGATGATTTTTTTTCGACTATATAGAGATTTGGAGCAAAAAATGTACCAACTAAAATTTAACCAATAGGATTTTGTGAGAGACCCATTCAACTTTGGCGGATTTTCTGCTATATAGTCGACAAAAAACTACCCATATAGTCGAAAAAAAGCTACCCATATTGTTAGTTTGAGAGGCTTGATTTTATTGTTTTCTATAACTCTAAGGATCTAACCCATTGTGATTTCTAACACTCTTCTTGCTGTTTTGTATTATATATTTAATCATGGACGAAGGTTGTGACCCATTGTTGATTCAGTTATCTGGGGTTCACACCCCACCAACACACAGTAAGTCGAGTTTCTCCAGGGATTATCAATCTTATATGACGTACCCCGGAGTAATTTCTTCTGAGGTGTAGTGAGTAGGGCATCAGGATGACTCAGTTTTGAGGGCAGGGTCATTCTTCGGGTGATTCTGCAAGGGGAATTGTTAGGTAAGTATTTTTTGTCGTGCATTTGTGTATTCCCCCCCCCATTACTGATCAGTGAGTAGCAAGGGGGAAGGCAGGGAATATTGTAGGGTACTCTTGTCATGTATATAGTGATTTGGTGAAAAAAATGTACCAGCTACTAATCTAACCAATAATGTTTGTGAGCAACCCATTCAACTTTGGCGGATTTATCCCTACATGGTCGAAAAAAAATCAGTCAGTGTCAATGAAAAGTAAACCAAGGGAGGTTTTACTCCCTTTTTTTTCACTGTGTGAATAAATATGTGAAACGTCGGCGAGTGACGTACACACTTTACGTCACTTCTTTTCACCTAGTTTGTTGTATTTGTAAAAGAGCAGAGTTATCCAATCGTGTATTACCTTATGTAGAGTGAACTACGACTCTACCTGACTATTTCAGATTGTAAAAACCGGTGTTTTTTTTTTCTTTTCTTTAAAAGTAGGCGTACTACTATTGCCGCCATGAACAACAACCACGAACGTACGCCACTAAAAGCCACGCCGGAGAATTCACCCTTGGTGTTGTCACATTCAAACTCCGTCGAATGGTCGTCTGGTCATAGCACCTCCGGTGATACCCTCATAACCCATGCAGAGCAACACACTAACGGTGCCGATTTTGTACGTGACGCTATTTTGGGCTTATCGGACGGTTTGACAGTACCTTTTGCCTTGGCAGCGGGTCTTTCTTCGTTGGACAATGCCACTTTGGTGGTTACCGCGGGTTTAGCAGGTAAAGTGGCGGCCACTCTCATTTCTCCTTATGTTGAGGATGTGACTGGGGGGTGAGTAAAGGCAAGCACACAATCCGCTTTTATGTCCTCTCTGGGGCTAATATGGCCTCTAGGCTTGAGAAACACTATGGGTGTTTTTGAAATAAAAATGCGGACACCACGTGTGTTGTATGGAGGATAGTATGTTTTTGGCGTAGAACATGCTTTTGGATGTGACTAACACTTTGGTACTGGTTGAATGTCCTGTTTGATGAACATTCGTGTTATTCTCCCGATATAGAACTGGTGGCGGGTGCCATTTCCATGGGTCTTGGGGGTTACTTGGCCGGGAAAAGTGAAATGGATCACTACGATTCCGAAAGAAAGAGGGAATATCAAGAAGTACAAGATGTCCCTGAAGAGGAAGAGCAGGAGATCGTGGATATTTTCGCACCTTATGGACTTACCCGAGAGGACCTGAACCCCATGCTCGTTCGTCTGCGTTCGGATCCCGAAAAGTTTGTGGATTTTATGATGAAATTCGAGCTCTGTCTTGAGAAACCTAGCGAATACCGTTCGTTGGTGTCAGGGATCACGATCGGGATTTCGTATTTCATAGGGGGGATTGTTCCTTTGGTACCTTATATGATCTTTCCGGACACCACTACCGCGTTACTCGTGTCCGTAGCCGTTACTTTGTTGGCTTTGATGCTCTTTGGCATTGTTAAAGCCCGAGCCATTGGTCAGAGTGGAGTATTCAAGAGTGCTTGGCAAACCATGCTTATTGGGGCAGCTGCAGCTGCTGCCTCGTACGCCCTGGTGTACCTCTTTAATGGATAGAAGGTGGGGAACGTGATCTCCTTTCTGCTCATATTGATCAACATGTATCACTAGTTATAAGGGAGCCGTTCGTCTGGGGGCACCTCGTTTATTTCTAACATCTATCGAGAATTAAATAAAACTAGTTTGCGCTTGTATACTGTGTACGTTAAAACCATCGTATTTCGTCATGTGCAACTGTTTTATGTGAAATTTACTATACCTAGTACACCAGGTTATTTTTATTCAATCTTGGATAAATCCCTTCATTCTTGACAGACTGTTTTTGATATCAAATTTCTCTAGTGAGCTTTCCTCTTCTTTTCTCAAAGTACAAATGTCCCATCCCGAGCAAAATTTAAGGGTGTTTTTCGTCCAGTGGGTTTGATCTCCGAAACAAAGTGTATATATATTTTTTTTTACTTTTTTGTTGCACATATTACCCGACCAATAATGGGTCACCCCATCCCCCAAGTCTTACGGGCACATTATCCTCTTTCAGCATTTTGTTCATTTTCACTCCACTCTTTGGTTTTTTTCCTTCGTTGGTCAATCGTACTTGGCTCCTCTCTGTCACGCGTTTCCACAACAACAAAAGCATTCCTCGTTATATACCACCATGGCTGGTCACGGTCGCCGTTGGATCAAGAAACGCAAAAATGATAAACCCAAGGTAGGAATAGGGAAAACAGTTATATACCGTTAGTGTGATGGTCTCGATTGGCTAGCTCACTGTCCAAGCACCTTTTTTTAAATCGGAGAACACAAGAATTAGCATATTGTGAATAATAGTGTACCAGAGTGTACATTTCCAGAGACAGTATTTACCTTGCATCCAACTAAACCCTGGCTCGATATGACTTTTATTCCATTATGACGAATTGTACCGAATGGACCGACAGGAACGCGGAACTTGGAACAAGGATTTCAAGCCCATTACCGAGTTGGAAAAGAGCAACGAAATCTTTGAAAAGTACTACAAAGCCCAAAACTTGCTAAACGGCGAAGCGGAGTGGGGGCAGTTTATGGCCACGTTACGGGTGATGTTGCCCACAGCGTTTCGCATCATGGGGAATCGTACCCACGCCGCGGCGTTACGTGCGCAATTGGAGCAGGATTTTATCCCTTTTATTCAGTCGGTGACGGTAGACGGTGAGAAAGTAGAACCACCCGCGCCTATCTCGTGGTATCCAGACCAGTTAGGTTGGCAATTTACGGTGCCGAGAGTCGCTTTGAAAAAGTCGGAGACGTTGAAGAAATTTCACCAGTTTTTGGTCAACGAAACCGAAGTGGGTAACATTTGTCGTCAGGAAGCGGTGAGTATGATTCCGCCGCTTTTATTGGATGTCCAACCTGGTCATAGGGTGGTGGATATGTGTGCCGCCCCGGGATCCAAGACTTCCCAGATTTTGGAAGCTATTCATGCCAATGTGCAGGCGGATCAGGTGGCTCAGGGGTTGGTCATTGCTAATGATGCCAATTTACGTCGGGCGTGTATGTTGGTCCACCAAACCAAACGTTTGCATAGTCCCTGTCTGTTGGTTACCCATCAGGAAGCTGAGCAATTTTCCAACGTTCTCTACCCTGGCATTATCTCTGAGGGGAACCCTTCCCAAGAGGTACTTCGATTTGATCGGATCTTGTGTGATGTTCCCTGCAGCGGGGACGGTACCATTCGTAAAAATTTGTTGATTTGGCGGGATTGGAAAATTGCTGATGCCCTAGGTCTTCACCGTTTGCAGCTAAAGATCGCCAAGCGTGCGGCCTATTTTTTAAAGGTCAACGGTCGAATGGTGTACTCGACCTGTTCGTTAAACCCCGTAGAAAACGAAGCCGTGGTGGCCGAATTGATCCGTGAGTGTGAAGGCGCTATCCAACTGGTGGACGTGTCTGACCAACTTCCGGGTTTAATCCGCCGACCTGGTCTTTCCACGTGGAAAGTTATGCGGAAAGATGGCCAATTTGCGGATGCCTTTGACGATTTCCTAGACGAGGGAGTGTCACGGTCCCATGACAAGTATCCACCAAGCGTGTTCCCACCGGACAATGCGCATGAATTACACCTCGAACGTTGCTTACGGATTTACCCCCATTTTCAAAACACCGGTGGCTTTTTCGTCGCTGTGTTGGAAAAAATTCGTCCCTTGTCCCACTCGGATGAATCGAGATTGAATCAACCAGACACTGTGGGCGCGACTACCTCGGTTGAGGGGTGCCAAGGAGAAAGTCCTGCTGTGAAACCTACAAGTAAGAAGCCTAGGCTCGAAGAACCAGTTGAATGTAATTACTTTTCTTCTTTTTTTCAACTATACATGGTATGATACTGGGTGTATTTATTCTTATTCCTTTGGAATGGAGGGGGGAGAAGGGGAAATGTCTATTTTTTTGGATTGATGGGAAAGACTTCAGACAACCTAAAAGCGTACTATCCACCGAGTTGTAAACTCCCTAAAAGTTGTTTGTAATCTGGCTCAATGTGATCTGTACTGATCATTGTGTTGAATTGACGCTGTTTTATGTTTGTAATAATGGTTATTCTCTACCCGCGTCGATGGATAGCGAACACCCCAAGTACCACCGACTCAGCGTCCGCCGATACCACTAAAGACTCAAAACCTCTCAAGGAAGAACCGTACATCTTTGTGGACCAAACGGACGAAGACCTCGACAGTATCTGGAAATTCTTTGATTTATCGGCAGTGTTTCCCCGTGACCAGTTTCTGGTGCGGTCAGAAGAAAGCAAACAACGTACTTTGTACATGGTATCTGCTGATATCAAAGCGGTAATGAGCATTCCTAAAAATGAACGCTTACGGGTGAGTACAAGCATTGCAAGTTTACTAAGTATTGCTGTTTTTACATGGGTTTTCTGACAATGGGATTTGTTTATTACTTGGGGGGAGCTAATAATTGTATTTTATGCTGGAATTGTCTTGTGGTTTGTTTGTGATGGGTACATCCAACCTTACCAGATCGTAAATACCGGCATCCGCTGTTTTAGTCGCAACGATGTAGAAGGAACGTCTTGCACGTACCGAATTCACTCCGAGGCACTGCCCCTAGTTTATCCCTTTATGGGCGAAAAGCGCAAGGTACAACTTTCCACCGCCGACCTAAAACTCCTGTTGAATGACGTAGGTCACGTCAATTTCACTAAACTCTCTGAAGATTTACAATCCAAGGTGATACCCATGGAATTGGGGTGCGTCGTAGGCGTTATGCCAACCCCATCCCACCGCCGCGGATCGGAAGAGGTTAGGAATGAGCTCTCGAACCCCTTGCTGTTTCCCCTGTGGCGTGGTAAAGGTTCGCTGAACTTGTTGCTTTCCAAACAGGACAAACGCTCTTTGCACTATCGGGTATTCGGAAAGGAACTGAAGGTTAAAACATATCCAACGAATACTTCACGAGAAGAAAATGCGGCGGCGAGTGCGGAGTAATTTCCTTGGCCGGTTGTGCATGTTTACTGAAGATATTTGGTGAAGGGGTTTTCTTTTGTAAATACTCGTATCAAATAATTTGAAATGGTAGACACTGTTGCTCTAGGTACAATACGATAAAATATGTTGAACATGGGTGTTTTTTCGGCCAATAGAGCGATTTGGAGCAAAGATGTACATAATATAATTTAATCAACAGGTTTTTGTTAGAGTGGCATTTCGTATTGGCGGATTTTTCGTTACGTAGTTGAAAAAAAAAGTTACCAGTGTATTCATGCATCCTCCCTTTTCAAAAAATGCGCGAATAAGAAATATTGACTGTCATTCCCGAATTAAGATAAAAGTATAAAAAATTCATACCTATTTATTCCTCAACATTGGGTGGCAGGAGTTATATAATCTTTGGTAGTCGAAAAATACTCGCCTTGGCTGTCCACAATTGTATCCGGAAGGAAAGCAACCAGGTGAGGATAAAGTCATTAATGGCCAATCATTTCGCCGTCTGTTGCAAAACTGGGAATCTGAGTGAGTCCATTCGACTACCTCAAAAAGGAATTTATAAATGGGCTTATCTAAAGTGGTATCTTTACCAAGGACATCATTAACGACGTTTCTGCACAATCCCACCTACTTGGATGATTTGGTGCGGAAATAATACGAGGTCAGCCATAAGCGCAATTCACCCGTTTGCACTACCTACAGTAAAATTATATACTCCCCTTCATCCCATCTTACGTTATCACCTAGTCTGACCGTGGTTCAGCTCGCTACAATGTATATTAACATCGGTAATTTTACGTCAACCTTTTCCTAAAAGGTATTGATCTCAAGATAGTACATATTATGAGGTGGCGGTGGCCTATCGAGAACGGTGTCTAATTCACAAAGACCCGTAGATGATCGTAAAAAACGTCAAGAACTGCCTAATTTCCCTGGTTGAAGGTGAAAGTCACATTGGATGACAACCAATGGTTAAGTCATCATCACTGTACGGGTGTTGCCGCTCCGCACAGCACTCCTTCCCATGGTCCCCCAATCTAATATTGTATTTATTCTACAAAGTAGGACTTGGTCGAACTATAAACCATTCAGGCTCAGGAAATATCGTTTTATCCAGAATATTCTAGAGTTCCACATAATAACTAGGTTTTATTTATAATAACTACCATTATTGTCAAGTACTGTGCACACCCTCTTGAACCACTCATCAAAACATCTGTGAAAATCACTTCGTTGGAGGGAACCAAGGACTTCATTATATACCCCTATAATCTCACCAACACAAGTGTTCTGGCACCCATACCTTTCAACCAGTGCCAGTCCGGAAGTTATTATGGTAAACCCAGGTTTCATCACACGTCACAATATTATACACGAAAGAGTTGGTTGGTTTCTGAAAACGGTCAAGGAAATTGAGGCAAAAGGCTTTACGGTCATTCTGCAACTCCGACGTTAGGGAATGGGGAACCCAAGTACTAAGGTATGAATGGTAACGCAACTGGTTGTGGAGGACCTTCCAAACATCCCTCACAGAAGCCTTCACCTCCCACACAAGCACATTCAGGGTTACAAATGGGTCTTCGTTAACTAGCCATTTGATGGTATCACTTTTATATTCATAGGTTTCATTGGAAGGACGTCCCGTGCAGTGTTCATCTTCTAATGACAAATGGCCAGTCTTGAATTTGTTATACCAACAGCTCACTGTCACATACGAAGGACAGCCTCTTGCATAAACACGTTGCAAAGTTTAGTGGATTTCAGTTGGGTTTTAGCCGAGTTCAAAAAATAGCCAAATGTGCGACCGCATTATGACTGGGGTAATGGTGGGCATGGGGTGTTATAACTTGGGTGGATGGGACATGGTAAATGACTTTTAAATTAGGATAGCTCAACGAAAACAAAAGATAGAAAGGTAAAACCAAGACGTGTATGTTCCTATTAACAAGGAGTAACAGTGCGAAAAAGGGAAGAAAAAAATAATACCTATTTACCCCTGATTCTGGATCACTTCCCATTGGCCGATATATACAGTCCATGCTAGGCTAAAACGAAAAATGTAAAGGAGCAAGAGGAAACGGGGTTTGTGGCGAATTCATGTTCACATATAATGACAAAGATATATAGAAAAGAAAAGCAAAGGGAAAAAGCGGCTTAGTAGGTAGGTGCATAGGAAACAGGCATTCCGTTTTTTGTGATTATTTTTTCGCTTCATTTTTAACGGCACTCTTGGATTATTTAGCAGTCACCTTGGCTGCCCCTCTGGTTATTTTTGGGCATTTTCCCCATTGCTAACATACGAGCCATCACTCCCAATAAGGCGCCAAATCGTCTTTCCTATTTCTGGGACTGTGCACTGCCGGCAGAGTTGGCCAACGAGGTTGTAATCGACGGTAAAGCGGATGTAAAAGAGTTGAGTACGTGAGTCAAACCGACGAGGAAAACGACAGCGAGGTATGCGATCTTCATGGTGAATGTGGCTATGGGTAATGTCGGTGTGTGTGTGTGTGTATGGAGTGCACAATAGATAACGGCAAGTGGGTTAGATACAACGTAGTTGAATGAATGAGATAGAATGGGAACGAAGTGTGTAAATGGTGATATTTATTTTCAGAGAGAGAAAATGGAGATGCTTTTATATCAATATTTTGGGAAAGCTGACAGCATATGCAAAATGGCAAGAGAATAAGATCAGACAGGTGTAAAGGATACTTTGTATACTCTTGATGTTTTTTCCCTAATGAGCCAAGTGATACACATGCACTGGGTATGGCCTGGATCTTTTACATGGATAATGATATATCCACCATTTTACCAGCCAGCCATTATAATGATATGGGTTCCTTTGTTGAAATTTTATGGGTAGCCCAGGGTCTAGTTCGTCATGGGCACCAAAGTAGATATTACATCACCTTCATAGAAGTGGTGGTTATCCTAGTAACATGTCCAAAGTCATTGATAAGCCCATGTCAGGTATGGTGTCCCTACTGCAACAAAGCGTGAGTTCTTGGATTAACACAAGTGGTTGTTCTCTAATCCTATGGCAAAAATAATCGAAATCGGGTACTTTGCCTGTGTAATTCTATTGTACAGGTCAGGATTGGCGCCTCTTTATTCTAAAACAATAAAGTGTTTGCTACTATTACTGGTTTTCAGGAATTTATTTAACACGGGTTACCTTAAGTTACTTTATTTATTCATTTGTAAACTGTAGAACTGCCGAGGAAGGGGTTTCGCTAACGCGGGTATTTATAAATTAAAGCGTTGGGCCAACAACTCCCCATTAGTCCAATCGTGACCGCTTTGTTATACCGTTCGGATATTTTCTGATGTACCTGCAGCCCTAGATGATTGGGTCTTTACATCACAGCTCGGAAATACAATCAAACATTGTGCTGTAGTAGAATTCAAGCCACTGGTGTGAGGAGGCACTCGAATAAAATAATAGATACCTACGAGTAGGTAAACAAATCTTTTAATTAAACAAGCATGTTTTTTTATTCATGAGGGATTCGAGTTTCCCTGACCCAGTGTCCTTATATAACACAGAAATGATGTAATAAAATCATAACAAAAATAAATTGCACTTTGACATCAAAATGTAAACAATTTTCATGGAGATAAATGTTCGTCCATTGGCTCTATGTTGGGAGCACAAGACAAGGGGGAACCCTGTGAAGAAATTACACCATCATCCGGGATGCCCTGATTTGTGGCCATCAAATCAGCTTCATCTTGAGGGAGCTGGTCGTCCTCGTTGGAAGATGCTATCTCCAGCTCCTGTTCCAATGCCCACAAAGAGGTATTGTATTCTTTGTAGTTAAAACTTTCATTAGAAAAAAAAACAGGGAAAACCCATTTCGTAGAGAATATTCATTCCTCTGGCATATGCGAATATTTATGATTACACATAGCAATATCTCCTTCTGAGTTCCAACCCTATTTATTCTTACCCTTGACCTTGATCATATACACTACTAGGGTTGTCACCTAAAATCCTTTGGGTGGTGGAGATTACCCAGGTTTATAGATGCAGCTTATAGAATAGAGAGGCATTATGTAGACCAGCTACTCGCTGGGCCTGACCAAAAGAAGAGATCAGTTTCCTAGCCTAGTTATCATGGGCTTGGGGATGGATTTATCAAGCATATTTTGATGTAACATACCGATGTTACGGAATGCCTGCGCAGGGCACATCGTCGACAAAGTAGGGCGAGTTTACATAATATTTCCTTTACAGCAATCCCCCCTTCCCCCCACCCACCCTATTGCCAAAGAAAAGAAATCCGGCACATTTATAAATACATCAGCAACGAATTAGATGGGAGTGAGTCGAATACTTCCCCACTAAGACGGCCACGATACCGAAAAGTAAAAAAAATTAGGACGTGGAAAGTTTGGTGGCGCCGAGGTCAAACTTTTTCTTTTCTCGGTGTTGTTGAAGTCGAAGTTTTCGCTCGTCCCGTCTTTGCTGCAAAGAAGAAGCCCGTGTACTGCTTATACCTAGGCTACTGCCGCGTACAGTAGGAGTATGGTTGCTTTGAGTCGCAGATCGGGTTGACCGAGACGCCCCGAGTTTCGTAGTTTGGAATACGTTATTCCAATCCTCTTCGTCATTATCACTGGCGTTGGTGAGAGGGCTCATCATACCCGAAGTGGGGGTTGGAGATGCTTGAGAAGATATACCGGGAGATTTACTCTGGAGACCAACGTTTGACTTGGTTAAATGGTAGTTGGTACCCATGGTAAGCTGAGCGAAATCGTCCTCGATTGAAAAGTCATCCAGATCACCCCAACCACTATCCTCAAATTGGTCTGAACTCTGGACACGGGTTGCTTGGGTCGACGTAGCATAGGTTGGGCGAATTGGAACGCTCGATACTGATGAGGATCTTTCCACCGAACGGGGTTCGGTTGAAATGGAGTCTCCACGTGCGGTGGAATGGCCCTGATGGGGAGGGAGACTCGCCGTTTCTGATTTAGGTGACGCGGTTTCGGAACCTGGTTTAGCAGTGACCATGGTATTGCCCAAGGCCGTAATTCCCCTGGAGAGCGAAGATACTGCCCACCCACCCCAGCCTTCGGGCAACGTACCATCTGCTTCCCCCTTTGTGGTCGCACCTTGAGCAGGTTGAATAGTGTCAGGCATTTTACCAGCTTCCGTTTCCACCAGTTTGAGCAACCCTTGTAGAGTTTTGGACGCTTGCGTACGTACAGGTTTCTCCGGGTCTAATAACAGATGACAAACTGGGGGTAATATCATGATGGACACATCCTTGGGATCTATTTGGGTTCCAATCGCAGCAATGGCCATCAGGGCGGCCGTCCGGGCGTGTACAAAGGGATCCCGTAAACTTCGCATTACCAATGGAACCACGGTGGCCTTGTGGGTCGCTTGAGTAATGTAGGAGACTAGTTTACCAAGGCAGATTAACGAATTGGTACGAATACCTGGTTCCGAGTCATATATGGATTTACCTAGGGCAGCCACTACGTCCCGTTGAATGGTGGATTCCGAGAGTTTAGGGGCTAGCGGTACTAATGCTTTGACTGTTTGTTCCCGAATGGCGGGGGCGGTATCCAGAAACCCTGCGGCCACATGTGGGTAAATGGTGTTGTTAATGGTCTTGACTGACAAGTGTTGAACGTAATGGGGGAGGCTTTCCAACAAGCTAAATCGAAGTGCACGATCAGGAAGGGCAAACAGTTTGACCAAAGTGGGCATGATATGTTTGGTAAAATCGACTTCGGATATTAAATTTCCTATCTTCAACACCGCCTTCAACACCTGGGGCCCTCCAGCAGCGTATTCCAAGGATTTGAGTAACTCGGGCAACACCTTGTGTAAGGAGAACGCTACGGGGAATTCCTCGACGTGGGTCTCGAGTTGTTGAAAAAACAGGATTTTTTCGTCCTTGTCTTTGATGCTCAGATTTTCTAAAAACAGATTGGTGCGAATAAATTCATTGTCGAAAAACCCTCGGGTTTGAGTTCCTGTCGTCAGAAACCGACCCACCCCCCAACGCACAGTGGGGTTCGTGGTGATCAATTGCCGGTAGGACCTACCCATGGCCTTGGGAATAGCTTGGGGTTGGGAGAGTTGGTCAGATGATACAAATGAATGATTATATATTTCGTACAAAAGGCAAGCATACTGCCACCCGTCCATGGAACCAAGCGTATTATTCTTTAACGCCGACCATTGTTGATTCTGAATTTCGGGCGGACAGTACAAGTTGATGTTGGGTAACGATCCCGAATAGTTTTGCAAGTGCTCTTCGGGGTCAATAGGGTTTCCCAATACTTCAAACCCACCTAAAAGCCACTCGCCTGCGGGGGTGACAAAGACCGATACCGGACGGACATTACCGTGGACAAACTTGCAGTCCTCGTTGAGAAATTGAACCGCCCGGGCAATTTTATATAAACCCCACTGTACCAACTGTTCGTCGGGGGAATCCCGAAGGTACGTCCGCAAGGGCACCACCGGGTGGGTGACAATGTACGTGGTGTCCTCCGTTTCTAGCCCATCCAAGTAAGTTAATAGATTGGGATGGCGGATGGTGCGGTGTCTTTTGTAGGCATTCTTGGCCAATGGCCACAGATCGCGCTTACGGGTTAGGTCTAGGGCAAAAACGGTGACTTTGGTTTGGTCGCTCTTGCGTACACCGTGGTGGAGAGTCCATATCGATTCGGGATCTTGCTCATCGTATGGTTCTTGGATGGTGTAGGGAAAGCCGGCGTGTTGTCCACCAAACACTACATTGGATAAGGTAGAACGGACGAACCCCGTTAGGTACGCCATAGGGGTAAGTTGTGTGAATGCTGAAAGAGTGTCGAGTGTACAAAAAGCCGGTTTGATGCAGTGATGAAAAACAATGAATTTAAAAAGATAAGTCCCATCGGACTTGATCACATTACCATCTTGGACATTTAAGAGTGCCGTTGTACTAATCCTGTTGGAGAGAACCAAACTTTGTCCTAGAGTACGTTACCCTTGGGGTTGTTTTTAGCTTCACTTGCAACTGACCACTGGATGTACGTATCACTCGAAGATCTCACAGCTGTTACTTCCAAGCTGAGGTCTTTATTTGAATAAAAAAATTCCATTGAGTCTACACTCACTTGTAGTATCCTCTAAGGTATAAACACCACTTAACCACCTTCTCAGTAAAGTTACGAATTTTGGAAACAATGTATCCACAGTCAATACCATCCGTGCGTGGGATGGTCACACTGACACTTTTTTCTGTTCAAAAATGGTATCTACAAACCCCTCATCTCCCCGAGCATTTCTCATTATTCCCTACAAAGGGTAAAACTGACTGATTCATCCGGGATACCAACAAAGCGTTCCACGGCCTACCGGAACTTGCCACGTAGCTCAAAGGATAGATGTAAAATGTTAATGTTAAGAAGGGGGTAGTGACTACTCTAGCAGTAATTTAGGATTCGGGATCTCATTTTGCTTCCCCCCTGTAAAACGTTGATACGGATTACCCTGGGCCCCAGCCCTGTGAATCCTCGTAGTTCGTTTATTCCACAAGATACTGTCATCCCTTTCTTTTTCTTTTGGACGAAAGAAGGAAGAGCACCTGCATATCCGCTACTTGTAACTAACCCCACCCCCCACGTCCACTCTTTTACTTTTTCTTACTCTTTTATATTATTATTCATTGTACGCCACAGTTCATTTGTACGGTTGCTTTCCCCCTCCCATAACATCTCACTTTGCTTTAGTACATTTACTCGACAAGTGTCACTTCGTCGCCCATCACCCAGCCTACCCAGCTTCCCATTGCGTACAACGTGGAGTGAAATGTCTAACACTCCACAGATTCGCAAGCGGCAACCCCACGGTATCACCGACCCCGAGAGTACCGTAGCGGATACCCACATTACCCAACACGCCTCTCCCAGCAATGCTGACAATCTAGTAGACACGGTGTCCCAGAGTGGCCTAGAAGGCGACAAGTCCCCGTCTTCGAGTGATGAACCTAAAACGGAGACCAATTTCTGCAAAGACTGGTTGAATATCGTGCTGCTTATCGTTTTGTACCTCTTGCAAGGTGTGCCGGTGGGATTGGCCTTTGGCAGTATTCCTTTCCTGCTCAAGGCCAAACTGAGCTATGCCCAAATTGCGTTGTTTTCGCTGGCATCGTATCCCTATTCGCTAAAGTTGTTTTGGTCGCCGATTGTGGACTCGTTATATTTTAAATCGTTTGGCCGACGCAAGACGTGGATTGTACCCATCCAGATTATTATCGGCTGTCTCTTTTTATGGTTAGGACAGCGGGTGGATTATTATCTGGATGATCCCGCTCCTCATATTACGGGACTCACTTGGTTATTCTTTACTATTGTGCTGTTGAGCGCTACCCAGGATATTGCCGTGGATGGCTGGGCACTTACTTTGTTATCCAAGGAGAACATGTCGTATGCTTCGTCTTGCCAAACCATTGGACTTACTACTGGCTATTTTCTATCCTTTACGGTGTTTCTGGCTCTCAATTCGGTGGAGTTTAGCAACGCCTACTTACGCTCTGTGCCCGGTGACCAAGGAATTCTCTCCCTGGGTGGCTATATGCAGTTCTGGGCCGCCCTCTACTTTTTGGTGACTCTCTGGCTGGTGCTCTTCAAGTGGGAGAAACCTGACCGCGAGAATGACTACGGCATCGTACAAACCTACCGAACCATCTGGGATATTGCCCTACTTCCCCATATGCGTACCCTTATTATTATCATGTTATGCGCCAAGCTCGGCTTTATAACCAACGAATCCGTAAGCGGTCTCAAATTGCTTGAGAAAGGCTTCCATAAGGAAGA
>JAOPJG010000172.1:1425-37780 GCA_027478255.1 Dispira simplex | reverse complement strand
TTTTGACAACCGAACGGGTTACTCGTAGCGGTCGTCGTTTGGCTGTTTAAAATTGTGGGCAAGCCATAAGGTGGATAGAGGATTACAAAGTGATGGTGGATTTTCACATGGTTGCAGAAATACCCGGTTGTTAACCTGTATGATAAATTTTTTTTTCTTGACATTTCCTAAATGGTTATTTGGGCTATAATTATCACAGCTGGACGTTTGAGGTTTACCACGAAATAATATAAAACCACTATGGTATTACTTTATTTGTACTTTTGCTTGACTGTGACGTGATACTTTTTTTTTTTTTGGGGGGGAGGGGAGCAATGTGGCAGGCCGGACTGTAAACGGCGAAAGTTGATAAAGAATGTGTGATTGACGCCTAGTGATTTACCCCTTCCTGGGTTTTACTTGCTGTTTCAAAAACTGTGGTGGTGATGGTATGTCACTAGGGTAAAAATTCGACTTTGGCGATCAATGACCTTATATGACTGGAGTGGCTCAGTCGTAAACATGGAAAGAGTGAACCAGTCGGATCTGCACATGGTTAATCTGTTCACTGTATTTAAACCAGACTGTAAACTGGCTGCGGTGACCCATCAGTTACGGATAGATAAATGACGAGTATTCATTGCTAATAAGGGTGGGAATATGGCTTGAGTATACTTTGTGGACGTGTTCATTATTTGAGGTTTCCATGTGGATAAAACTGTCCAGTTATCAGACTTTTGGTTTGGATCAGTTTTCCCAAAATAAAGTTTCCGACGTGGAAAAATAGTTTATACGGAATCTGCCCCATGTGGTGGGGTGAGTTGGAATACTATTGTAAAATTTGGAAAATTTTAGTAGGCGCCTATAAAACGGCCACGGTACAATGGGGAGGGGGGGAAAAGATAACACATTGTGCGTGGTTCCCTCGGTGTGGTACAGCTTAAGGTACAAGTGGTGGTGATAACGGATAAAACCTTAATTTGGAAAAATATATATATATACATTAGACCTGACTTAATTATATTGAATATTAAGTGAAATTGTGATGGTGGTAGATATGTGAAAATTTGCATAAAGCACAAAGTGATAACCTAGGAATATGAGTATACATTTCATACCAACTCATAGAATAAAATCCACAAGTATATTCATCGCTGTTGGTCAAGTTATTTACGTCGATAGAAAAGAATATTTCCCAATGGAATTTACAAGGGAATAGGCACCGATGGAATGCAGACATGTTGATATACAAGTACCTGGATTTTCATACCAACGACTGTCAAATTTATCGTGTAAAGCGCAAAGTGGGATTGATATATGATTTACGTTGGTAGTGTTAACTACATTAGGGCCTTTTTGTCATTATAAACCAAACGGTGTGATAGGATTGCTTAGGAATGACCTTGCATCCTGCATTTTTAATTTTAGCGGGTAAATACTCTAGCTTGTCGCCAATGTAGTTGTTAATGACCGGTTTGACTAGTCTTGTAATATTAACTCAGAGGTGATTAAAGATGGTGACGTGATGTCGAAAAAAACACATGATTACTATAAAAGGATGGTATTGCTGGGTCTCAGTCGACGCGTAGGAGAGAGGGTTCATTATTAATACACTCGACAGTTTATCTTTGTCAGTCTTTCGATATCACTTTTTACACCCAATGAATGTCGTTATCCCACTTGCACCATCACAAAAAAAAAGTGATATATTTGATTCACATCCACCTCTTGGTAGAAATCGAGGGACGAAAGCGAGGGGAAAAAAGTGGCAGAGGAGGCGTGTATGACGGAAGGTAGCACAATTTCGCTCTAAATCCAATCGCTTTGGGCAAAAGTATTACACAACCAGGACCAACCTATGAAGCATGTATGACCACACCCCACCTTGACCTCGACCACTAAAAATCCCAAAACCGTCAATTCTCCGGGCCAAGTTTTTAACCCTTGTCGCATTCTTTAGCAAGTGATTCAGGTCAATATATTTAATACACGGTCACTTTTTTTCATTATTATCCTCAAGAACAATGGTGCAAAGCTCACTCTATTGTGTCGATTTTACAATTGAGGAAACTAGTCACTTGGGCTTAGAGTTGATTTTTTTTTTGGTCTATTCCAAGCTGCCCACCTGGTTATACCATTATTGACCTGGCTTTCCCTCCTTGTAGTAGAACGAATGAATGTGGGACAATGGGGGGAGGATGAACAATTGTGTTGTATGGCGGTGTGTTTTTCATTATTTTGGTTTCCTAGTACGGAAGATCCAATGGCTGATGGAAGCGTTAAGGAGTGGAAGTTGGATGATTGGCCCCCTCCGTTAATTTCTGAGTAAACGTTGTTGGGTCAATTCTTCGAATGTTATTTAAAAAGGTGCGGTTGGGCCTCACCCATTCACCACGTTTATCGCCTTTATTTTTTTTCATTTTCGATTTTTTTGTTGTGCTTGTTTGTTGAAATTACTGTTAGCCGTTCTTTTTTGCTTGTTGTTTTGTGTTTTTCGACTCAACTTACAGAAGTTTATAACCTATACTGTCGTTGTGCAGAGTGAGCCACTTTGCCTCTACTTCCCCTTTAATAATTTAATAACAACTATTTATACCCTGCATACCCACTTCATTTAATATCCCCTTATTCTCGACTTTTACTCGAGCTACTGTGGTTGGTATCCCGACTCCACTTTTGCTCCGTATTTCGTAATAGTGTATTACTTACCAACTGTATATCAACACACAACGAACGCTCGTAAGCGAAATAGTGTGCTGAGCTTTATTTATTTCTATACACGGTTTACAAGGTGAGTTCACTATTTGATAATATGAAGATGTATAGAATTACAGGGGGATACTCCCTTTTTTTAGAACCCAAATAACTATATATAGGACTGTGGCCGGGAACTTCATAAGTAGCAATGAATTCACCCTAGCCAAGAACTGATTTTTAGTCTAGATTCACTACTACTGTACTCGGATTAATTTTTATAATGTGTGTGGCACAGCAACTTCCATCCTTTCCTTCACTATTTTCCTTTTTATTTTCATTGCTATAATATTTAATCCTGTTAAGGCAAGAATACAGTTGAATGTATTTATTTGATCCACTCTTTCATCATTCCAGCGCTTGCAATTCATTGCTAATCTTGGCTGTGTGTATGGAGGAATGGGAAAGATTATCTTGTCATATTCACATATAACGGCCAATGGATTTCGGGCCTTTGGGAGCTCATCCTTGGCTGGTATACAACTTCCCACCTATTTATTAACTACCTGAACGCTTTGTGTTCGGTGTATCCTCGTAATATTTGTCCTTGTCGGTTAAACTGCACTGTGTTTACTAACGTCCAACTCTACGACTTTTTTCAATTTTTTTTCATTACAGCTTATCTCCTGGTATATACCGCTGCGTTCTCTACAGTTCCCACACAACAGTAGTTTGAATTATTACTATGTATAAATCAGCGGCCGTTTCATTGGTAGTGTTAAGCCTGTTGGCTTTGGGTACCTTTGGTTCCCCTGTATCCCCTGATGACAGTGTGATGGAATCCCACGTCAAGCGTAGTCTTTCCCAGCAGAATGCCCTCGGCCTGACCCGTGCTACCACTAAAGACGATGATTCCAGCGACGTAAGCGATTCGTCGGGCAGGGGTAAAAATAATGAAGCTCAAGCCAGCCCTGTATCGTCCTCGTCGTCTATTAGTAAAAATGACAAGGATGACGAGGACGAAGAGGATGACGACGACGGTAAAAAGCCCAAGTCGACCAAAACCTCGGCTTCCAAATCCGCACCCACTGAAAAGGCCACGTCGACTACCAAAAAGAGAAGCAAACCGACCTCGACTGAAGAAGAAAATGAGACAGAGACCGAAACCGAATCGGAAACTACCAAAACCAAAACTACAGCAACTCCCAAATCCACCATCACTCATTACAGCACTCCTGAGGCGCCAACCTCCACCAGTACTGCGGAACCCCGTCCTTACCTTGAAGGTGATCCGACCAATGGTGCCGAGGTTCTCGTCCAGTCCGGATTACTGTTGGGGCTATTAGTGAGTGCCACCACTGCCCTACTGCCCTTGGCCTACTAATTTCCTCCTTTTCATTATTTCCCGGTCTAGGGGGTGCGGAAACCATTTAGCGTGTCAAAAGGGACCAATCTTGGTGGTTAATCCAATAGGTTAATAAGCGGGGGGTTGCAGTCACGGAGGTCAAGTGTACGTGCGGGACATTTTGAAGGTTTGCTCCTTCATCCTGTGAGCGGTGGAAGTTTCGTATAAAGATGTCGTAACTGCCTCGGGGTCTTTGTTTCTTTTCCCATCTCTAATATATCGGTTCCTTGTTTGTTGCGTGTGTTCTGTTCCTGAAGAACCCTACTGCATTCTTTAAACCGAATTAGGTAAACCGGATCCTTCATTCTGTGAGAGATCCCTCCCACTGGTTTGGTTTATTTAGATCAGCGTTCCCACAGTTTAAGGAAGGCGAAGGGTGATAGGGAGGGGCTAGTCCATCTCTTCGAGGGAGGTGGGGTGCTATATAATGTCTATTTCTTAATAATTTCTATAACTCGGTTTACTCGTCCTCGCTTGAAAAACTGATGGACTTAATATTTGCGCTTTGTTTTTGATTCATCTATGTAATGGTTCCCTAGAGGTTAGCGTTGGCTAATTTTTTTTTTAATATATCTATAATCGTGGTTGTGAGAAATGAAGTGTCATTTTTACATAGGGCTTGTAAAGTCCCTTTATAACGTTCTTGCCAGTCATGTTGGTGTATTTTGCTGAAATATGTTGGCAAAAAATGTCACCATACGGTGGGGGAACCCAGATGAGTTGCCTGGTTCAATAACTGGACTCGTTCGTACTGATAAAGAAGGTTCAATGACAAACACGAGATCATCTATCCCTTGGGTAGTGTAAAATTTCCGCTTTGCTACCTGTCATCTGATCGCTTAGCTGGAATCAAGTGCCGTCACACTTCACAGCCAGGAAAAGAGTTACCATTGTCAGTCACTAATAGAGGACTGGGCCATTTTAACAACTAGCTTATTACACGTGTGATGAATGCTTTCCCTGACTATTTTGAGTTAAAGGCTCTGTCGTTTCTCATCCGCTCAACTCACATTATTATTATTTATTTAACATTTCTGGTTTGACCCAAAGATAAGGGCGAAACGCATGGTCGGTGGGTGGAATTGCTTTTCGCCATTAATGGTTTATCCTAGTCGTTGTCCGCAGTCCTTGGTTGCCTTGGCCGGTCCATTTGTATTGGACGCAGAGCTATTTCTCGTCCATCTGAGGTATTTTGCACTGGTAACCATTTACCAATTGGTTTAATTCCTTGACAGTCCTTAGTTTCTAACTCCTCACATTGGCTTGTCTTTTTTATTTTCACTTGTACCCCCTTGGTCATTCGTCCAATTCCTATGCCCATTGACCAACTCAATTAGAACTTATTCGGTTGACGTTATCTGTTCTGCTCCCCCACCCTCTTCACTAACGGTGATATTATACCTTCCAAGACTACCATATATATATATCGAGTCGTATAACGGAAGTGCACCAGCATGTCCCCTATTGCTCCACCCCCTACTGCTAACCCCGTACTTTATCCCCGAGTTCGTTCGGCCGCCAGTTCGTCCTCGTCCGAATTCGAACGCAACAAATCCCGCCCCTCTGAGAATTCCGACGGTCCAACGCTAACTTGGCTCACATGGGTCAAATACCAGGCCTGGTTTGTGTGGGCGGGGGTCAAGGATGCGTCAATGTGGCCTACATGTCTCATTGTAGTGTATGGGTCGCGGACCATTCAGAGGCAGGTGTTCAAATGCGTGTTTCTCAATGGGGTGTTATTTCTCGGTAGTATTATATTTTATCATGTGGTATTGCGTAATCTTCACTTGGGTCGACTTATGATGTGGTGGTGGCGGCAAGGTTCCTATTCCTCTGCTTCTTTGGGGACCGTCGGGGATCCCACCACTACTGCATCGTTACCCGTGTGGATGGTGTTGGAGCGGTTGGTGACGTTTGCGTATAATGCCTTTTGGTTGTATCCGTTGTACTGTCTGAGTTTTCTACTCAACGCTATTTGGTACCAAGAGATAGCCGATCGGGTGTACACTATGCGGGGCGGTGAGCCCACCCGGAATCCGTTGACGTATTCCACCATGTTACGTAACGTAGCCAGTGAAATCTACCGTATTTTACTCTTTTTTACCTATGTCGTGTGGACCAGTTTGATTTATTTGGTTCCAGTGATCGGACCCCCGATGTCGTTTGTACTGTGTTGCTGGTTGTACGCCTTTTACAGCTTTGAGTACCAGTGGATCAATAAGAATTGGTCGTTTGAAAAGCGACTGGATTATCTCGAACGACGGTGGGCCTACTTTATGGGATTTGGCCTTCCTTGTACCCTTTGTACATTTTTTTCTTCCCAGTTTATCAGTGCTGGTGTGTTTGCGTTCTTGTTCCCCATGTACATTATCATGGCTAATATCGCTCTTCCTTTACCACGGAGGCATGATCCGATGTTGACCCAGTCCCCTTTACCGTCATTTTTACCCGCACGATTACCGATTTTTTCTTTGCCTAAACGGTTTAACACCTTTTTATTACACCAATTTCGACGGTACCAATACCGACGTAATCGACCTTGATGTACTCTTATATCACCCCATGTTTTTCTACCAACAGAGAAAGGGTTGGGATACTGTGTTTGTTTTATTATATGCCTTGGCTTATCAAGTGTAAACATTTTCATTCATTTATGCACCTGTGGAACCTCTATCCATGCGTTGGTAGTCAAAACATACTATAGTGTGTTTCTTGAATAATAACAAATATAACTGCGGTTTACAATTAACTGATCCGGTAAAAAATATATCGTATGCTTCTGAAATATTTCGCTCGTAAAGAAGGGGGGGGGTTTAATGAAAATAGCGATGAAAAAGGATATGTAATGACTTTTAGAGTCCTGATCCTAGGTATTGTTCGTATTCAGCTCGTCCTGTTTACTATAGTTTTTACTTGGACCAGTCCACAGCGGAGTAGATTATAATCAAATCGATGCTCCGGATCGATTGTTAGCAACTCGAATAGCATAAATTTTCGGCACTCTCCTCCTTCTCCAGCCACCATGCTTTTCCGTGATAACCTTTGTGATAATACTTCCATTCTATCGTCACATCGGTATAAAATCACCTATTAGCCTAATCCGTTGGGAGACGCGGTGTTGATCGCATACGTGGTGGTTTAGGAGGTGGAATAGGGCTACGACGAGTGGGCTGCTCCGGGGAACCTGATTTGGGCGGGTTACCACCAGAAAAGTGAAGTTTGGCAATTTCCTTGACGGAGAGACGTTGGGGGATCGGAGGTGGTGAAGACTTGGGTTCGGCGATCGGTTTTATCACGGGTCGAAGTCGGCGCGGAACCGGAGGTGGTGGTGTATGGGAACGCGTGGGTGAATTTAAAGGTGAGGTAGGAGTGGCAGCAGCGGGTGGTTTAGCAGTTGAAGGTACAGTAGAGGATAGGACTGGTTGAGGAGCGGGGCGAACGGTCCGAGGTGGTCGAGGTGGTGGGGTTGATGAGACCGTTGGTGACGGTGCCAATGGTCGATTCGTGGCAGCAGGGCGTGATCCCTGAGGTAATGGATTATGTGTGGTGGGTGGTTTGGAGGGGGATGCTGTATTGGGGAAAACTCGAGGAGCAGAGGTGTTAGACACATGTGAGGCGGAGCTGGTCGGTGCTTCCGTGCTGGCGGTAAATTGCCCGTCAAAGTCAGCGAACCAATTGGATTCAATTAAATTACCCTGGTGATCCAAATAGGTAGGGACGCTGGGGGTTTTCCTGGTGGGTGAGGGCCACTTGGTCACAAACGGCGCTTCGGGCAATGTCGTATCGCCAAATATCGGATCGGTCGTAGTGCTGTGAATTGGGCCACCAACCTGGCGAGTGACTGCTGCTCGTGAGGACTGGGCGGTTGGAGAAGCGGAGCCGGCGAGCTCAGGCCACAGTGACACATCCTGCGCAGCGGCCGGTGATTCTGTGTTTGTCGAAATAACGACAGCAGCAGTAGCAGAATTCGTCGACACATGCCCGCTACTAAACCCAGACAAGTTAGGCAGTTGATTAGTTTTGGCACTGCCGGACCCACGAGAATCCCCCCGACGGGTAGGTCTTCCACGTCGCATGGGGGTCACCGGGGTGATAAATTCCTCGCCTACAAGTTTGTCCATCTCGGAACTCGTACGATGGTCCGGGGTCATCAACGAAGACAACTGTTGATTGCCGAATGAACGCGGATAAGCTGGTGTTTCTCCCGCTGGATGTTCTATAGTCGACACCCGTGGCGGTGTACCAGAGTTTATGAAATGGGCCGGTCCTTGGTAACGGTTGGTGATGGGGCACGGTTGACCCAGTAGCTCGAAAGTGCGGGCTGTCAACTGGTAGATATCAGGTCGACGTAGTGGTTCCTCCTGCAACATCCAATCCACTAGGCCACGCAGGGCCGACGAATACTCTGGAGTATCAGGTAACGTATACTGGCTATTAAGAATGGCCAATTCACCCATGTCTTCAAAGGGTGTACGGTAGTAACACAGTTTGTACAGTAAAATACCCAAGGCCCAAATGTCCATTTTTTCGGTAAGACCTTGTTTCAAATACAGATCAATCAACTCCGGTGCTCGGTACTCTAACGTAGTATGGCGTTGGATATCTTCTTCATACTGTGTGGCCTGTTTCCGGGTTAATGCTGTGCCCACCAGCACACGTTCTTGGGTACAAGAACCAAAATCACAGAGTACAAACCGACTTAAATCACTAGCAATCAAGATATTTTCCACCTTGAGATCGCGGTGGATCACAGGCGGTGTTTGATAATGTAAATGGGCCACCGCCTGACACACTTGGGAAAATATTCGCAATATTTCCCGCTCTTCCAGCGGTGTCCGACGCCTTCGGTTCAACAAATCCACCAAACTGCCTGCCGGACAATATTCCATCAGTATAAACGTTTCGTACCCCTGACCCATCCCCAAGGGTTCCGTGGCCGACCCGAAAAACTGGATAATATAAGGATGACCCGACACCTGTTGCATTATGCGATGTTCTCGTTCCTCTGAGTCGTTTGTCACCGTACGTTTGAGTATCGCCCTATCCCCTGCTTGTTTATTCGAGGTACCACCCGGTCCCGACTGTATTTCTACGAGGTAGATGTGAGACCGAACACCCTGTGTCAATAAACGTTGAACGGTCACATGGTAATTGCCTACTGTCTTGGTCGTCCCGGGAGGTAATATACTGGGATCGTAGTATTCTTCATCTTGAATCTCACTTGGTCGATGTAGAGGGTCCATGCCGGCACGCCAATGTGAATGTGAAAGGGAGGAGATAATTGCTGACTAGTAACGTTTTTTTTATATATTCATTAACAATTTTCTAGTTGACCGGAAGTAACGACGAGGCAGAGAAAAAGAAAGATAAAAAACGAAAATAAAGGTAATGCAAGCAGAATCCCTCTCCCCTCTACTTCCCTAGACTGTTGTAAGGTTGGTGCAAAGAAATGGGAATGAGTTGGTCGGAACGGGTCCAACAAGTGGGAAACAAGATTGGGTAACACTAGCACTTGACCCATTTTTACCCTACCAAAGCTCACTAGGGACTCCGACAGAAACCACTTGTTAATGTGGCGTATTGCTAAGGCGTATACAGAGTGACTGCCCTACCGTTCCATATAGAGCTGCCAAACCCAAGGTATGGCTCTCTTCTTTTTACTCGCCACAAATACAGTATTCTACAAAAGAATTAGCGCGCAATGAAAGATAATTCTGGGCAATCAAGAATATTAGGTTTGCGGAGGGGGTAACCATCATGGCTGAGTTGCAGCGAGTACACATTTTGTGGTGCCACGCCAAAGTGGTTTGCATTGGCGTGCGCAAAATAGAGAGGTTAGTAGTTGTTTATACGAGATAATTACGCAGACCATGGCAGTTAGTTCCTTCGTTATTGCAGGTGGCACTCGTCTAGAGAAACACCTGGATAATTTCCGGGAGGTGTAGCGAAGGCATCAAGATGCTTCAATTCTGAGAGAAAGGTCACTCTTTAGGTGATTCTACAAGGGAGAATTGTGAGGTAAGAGTATCTGGTGGTGTGTGTCACCAGTTAAAAGCACTAGTGCATATCTGGTATATCGTGTAATAATGGTTGTCTGGGTATTCTATTGCTAACTACTAATACGCATCATTCTGTGTTTCTGCTGTTTTCTTCCTTGCTACGCATGCTCTTCACTCACCAACACCAACCACTTTTGCATAGCACCACGAACTGTGTTCTCACTGCAACGCAACCGTGCCAGTTATCCACCACAAACGTAATATCGTTGATTGCGTTAAATTATATTTCACTGCGTGCAAATTCTTTTTGCACAACACAGTATATAATATATTAAATTTCGTTCTTACGGGTGCGAGTAGGCCCCACAGGTAAACGAAAGTAATAAAATATATAGTTGTAACGGAATCGAGAAGGATCACGCAAAAATAACAAGAACTTAACGAGCAGATTAGTGTCTAAATATCTATTTGTATTACAAATGAAGAAATCAGTTCTTTTTTTTAGGGGGAGAGAGGGAAGAAGTCCCCGCTATTTAACTAATTTACCCTAGTGGAGAGGCTTGGAAATTATGTAAAAACTTATATGTGGGATGAATTGCTTTATTTGGGCTTCTCGTCGTATGAGTTTAGTCTGACCCTACACTCCGGCCTGGAAGGTTCCTTACACTCCATTTGGAGAAACTGTGAGGATCCATAGGGCCTGAGTTAATCATGATACGATCAGGGTGACAGCTGGAATTGCAGATTGACTGTAGCTGGTCCGCAGGTTTGCTTTCTCTAGGAATCTCCCCTGTTCTGCTTTTTCTACAGTGAAGGGAAGCAACTCACATCATCATGAGGAGAGGAAAACCTGAGCATGGGTTCCCCTCCTCGAGCTTTTTGCATTCTAAAAATATATTTGTCCATGGTAATCCACTTTACTATATTGATAGTTAAGTTTTGGAGACCATAACATCAGTTACTCAACTTGTCCCAAGAAACAAGGACTATCTCCTATAGTGATGATGTAAGAAAGCAGAATCCTTGCTAATATACAGGCCCATCCGAAGTGGGGTAGTGAAGCCTACATTACTGCATGTTAAAACTAAGTTTATCAAGGCATAGTAAGCTACAACGCGAGAAAACCTTCTGGCATGGTAAAAAATAGAAACCAAACTAAGTGAGTGGAATTCGCTCAAGAAAAGCGAGATTCACCTCATTTTTTTTTGGTGGATGAAATGGCTTACGAGTATGTTGAATATAAATTTTATTTTGAAAGAAAGGAATGTGTGAAAAGCTACTGAATCGCACTAAAACAGGTGTGTCCAAGATTCCACAGAAATCCTCATGTGGCAATCCTGTTGTTTTTGATATGTTGAAAATAAGGGATGGCTGATAAAGAACAAATGACAAAAAAATCGCACTGCTGACAGCAAAGATCTAACACAATGACAGAGTGACCTTAAGGAAAAAAGGGGCGATAAACCTCTCTCACTGGCGTAAATACCCCTTGCTTGTGAGTAACAATAATGATCCCTTTAGGGTTCAAACCAGTTTACTACATTCAAGTTTCCCAGGCACATCAGGAAGCAGAGTCTGATAAACCAGATCCAGATGGCTACATTTTCCAATGATTACAACATTCCTCAATAAAATCCGCTGCCTTGGCTTCCACAGGGTTTGTATTGTTCAGTCGGAAGAATCTTACGTGAAATCCCTCATACTCATTCTCCTTTGAGTACTCTTCGGCATCATTGACCTCCGTTATCTTGTGAATGAAGGTGTATGCATCATTTTGGGCTGTGGTAAAATAGCGATGGGAAAGTAATTGTGAATTTTCCGGAAGCAGAAGTGCGTTTAATACGGCCTCTTTCGTGATAGCCTCAGTCTTCAGGTACTGTTTTTCCAACAGGAACACTCTGGCCGCTCCGGCGATTTCGGGCAACAGTTCCTTAGATTCCTCGATGGTTATTTCTGATGTGGCCAATTGGCGAAGTTCACCGAGTTTTTTTTCGTTGACGGAACTGTCATACTGTTGCGGGGTAGACATGAGCCAAATAGCTATACAAATTTCTGAAGTCCATTGGGTATTGAACAGATTCTCAGTGGCCCACACACTTTCTGAGAGGCAAGTGGCTACAACGCTCAACGCGATGAATCTAGCAAGCTTCATGGCGTAAAAGTGGATAAAATAACCCAAGGTACGAAAGAAGTGAGAGAGGTTGGAAAATCCTTGAAAGCAATATGTGTAGCAAATAGTACGAGTTAGTCACAGCAAAGAAAAATGGTTGATAATCAGAATTTCACGAATAATTTGGATGTGGGCGTGGTAGAACCCTTTATATTGGAACAGAAGTTGGAGATTACATCTTCCAACGGGGGCGACCAGCTCCCTCACGATGAATCTGATTAGATGGCCACAAGTCAGGCCATCCTGGATGATGGTGTAACTTCTTCACAAGGCCTCCCCTTGCCTTGTGCTCCCAACATAGAGCCAATGGATGAACATTTATCTCCATGAAAATTGTCTTCATTTTTGTGTTGAAGTGCACTATGATTTTATTGTTGTTCATGCGTTATATAAGGAGTCAGGGTCAGGGAAACTCGAGTCCCTCATGAATAAAAAAAACACACTCGTTTCATTAAAAAGTTTTGTTTACCTACTCGTAGGTCTCTATTGTTTTATTTAAGTGCCTCTGTGCACCAGTGACCTGAATCCTATTACTATATAATAGAGATTGAGGGTTGCGCTATGGACATAATACTCTCATTAACGCTTAGATATAGTGATAATTTTTTTCCAACTCTACAATGAAAAACTTGCCAGAATTGAATGGGTCTCTTACTAATGGCGTTTGCTTAAAATCTCTAGGGTTAGAAAAATTATCACCCATATCGGCAGAGAGCGTGAGTTGGTATATTCAACGCGAAGAACCCTGTGAGAAACAGATAAAGACCGGACCATAGCCCACCTGTGAAATGAAAAATATAGCACTCCCTGCCTCTTTCCTTACACTGACTAATTCTGTGTCACATCACCTTTGCCGAAGTACGGTAGTTTTTGGTGGCCAATGGAAGGTTAGAGTGAGTCTCCATGAAAATATAGAGTGGTGGACCTGACAAGACATGTGGCCATAGGTTTTTACTCTCACTACCACCCAGGTCGTCCATACATTTCCTGTGTCATAGTGAGAATATAATTATGAAGGAATGGGATGATAAATAGCAATCTGAGGATGAGCTCCCATTATCTGAACAGGTATTACGCGGCAGGTAGTATTCTATAATACTAACATTGTATAGCGTTCCCATTCCTGCTTCCCTTAATACAGATAGTCAGAAAAGGCTCATTCTTTTCCTCCCCAATCTTATGGTGAGATATACCCTACATGGTCATTATCCAAAGAGTCCCTTTCGTATACAAAACAGAGAGGACAGGTGATGGCTATATCATAGGTACTCTTTCCCTTCATGGTGAAAAATCATCACAGAAGAAATGTTACACCAGCATGATCTGTGTTACCTTGACTCTCAAAGCTTCTCCATTAGTCATCATTATTTCGTTTAACGGCAAGAGACAAAAAGTGGAAAACTCTAAGCCCTTGTTATGGTGCTTTATCTGACTGAATGCCTAACACGAGATGGTCAATTAGCTAATGACAAGGTAGGGATATCACCAATCCATGATGGCCACGGTCCAGGGCAGAGAATGGGGTACTGATATTGCAATAAGATTCAGGTCACTGATGTGAGAAGGCACTCAAATACAACAATAGAAACCTACGAGTAGGTAAGCCAATCATTTAGCTAAATAAGCATGCCTTTTATTCATGAGGGATTCGAGTTTCTCTGACCCAGTCTCATTATATAACACAGAAATGACATCAAAATTATAACAAAAATTATAGGGCACTTTGACATCAAAATGTAAATAATTTTCATGGAGGCCTATGCTAGTCAATTGGCTCCATGTTGGGAGCACAAGACAAGGGAAGGACCTTGTAAAGAGGTAACACCATCATCTGGGATGTCCTGACCTATGACCATAAAATCAGCTTCATCTTGAGGGAGCTGGTCGTCCTTGTTGGAAGATGTACTCTCCGGCTCCTGTTCCAATACGAAGAAAATAATACTAAAAATCATAATCATAAACTGTGATAAAAAGGGACTGAAAAATCGTAAAAAATGGTGCATTTGCAACAGGATGGTGTGTTCGATGGAGCTCAGTGCCGTAAGGTCATTGTGCTAGCTTCACACTGCTTTGATCAATCATGGTGTGTGAAACCACATCATAGACACATCAGCGTATGGGTTATTTTTTTTCGGTTATATAGAGATTCGGTGGAAAAAAAATGTACCAATGTAAATACAACCAATAGAATTTTGTGAGAGACCCATTCAACTTTGGCGGATTTTTCGCTATATAGAAAAAAAAACCCATATGGATGAGTTTGGACTCCAATTACTTAAAGCACCACCCTACTCTCCTGACCTTGCACCATGTGACTTTTGGTTGTTCCCGCGCATCAAGAAAAAGCTGGAGGGCAGAATGTTTGACAATGATGATGGGATTATAAGGGTATATAATGAAGTCCTTGGTTCCCTCCAACGAAGTGATTTTCACAGATATTTTGATGAGTGGGTCAAGAGGGTGTGCACAGTACTTGACAATGATGGTAATTATATTAAATAAAATCTGATTCTTATATGGATTTCATCGGACATTTCTGATAACTGATATAATAAAGTCATTAGTTCCCTCCAACGAATTGATTTTCATAGATGTTTTGATGAGTGGATCAAGAGAGCACGCACTTGACAATTAAGGTATTTGTTATAAAAAATATATAGTTTTTGCATGCAATTCGCAATCATTTATGCATATACTATATTTTTTTCACTTGGGAACTATTTTCCAGTACAGCTCAACCACTTATCTGACGTTAAGAGCATATCCTACTGGAAAGGGGAACCCATTTCAACTGTAACCCCAGGACACTGACACCAATCCGGCAATCTACTGTCCGTTACTTTTTAATTTTCTTTTTTTTTTCTTTTCTACTGTTTTATCTGCATGTCATGCGGGGTTGGTTATCATGGAGCAAACCACAAGCCAGCCCGGGACATGGTCTGAAACTTTACACACACATACCACTGCTTTGTCACCCCGACTGCCTCAGGTACCCACTCGGTTGTCCCAGACCTCCTCCATCTATCAAGACAATGGTACGACCATGCCGATAGTAGTGGCAAGTACAAGCGTACCACGCCATGTCCCGCTGATAGATAATGACGCAGAAGCAGGTCTAGAAATCACTCGCATAGTAATGCCGACGACATCCCTTCCCGCCGAATCCAGTCCGTCGCAGGACGATTTCCAGTCCCCCATTACAAGGTCCTTGTCGGCAGTGGCAAGGTTAGCGACACACACCGTGACCCGTCCACCGGATCGCTCGTTTAGCAACCCAGTGTTTACAATCGAATCGGCCTCTCTGTCACACCCTGGCTCCCCCGCGCAAGTGGACGAACCCGTCGACGAAGATTCGGAAAATGACGAACGTAATGTGACAGTGTGTATTATATGCCAAAACGAAATAACGAAAATGGGGTCCCACCGTATGGTATCGTTGCAGTGTGGGCACATTTACGGCCGGCCGTGCATTACCAAGTGGCTCAGCGGGTGGGGAACTCGGGATAGGACCCCGCGAAATACCTGTCCTACTTGTAAACAACACGCTACCGTTCGACATATTCGTCCGGTATTTGCTGACCATGTGGCCGTACGGGATAATTCTGAACTTGAAGCCCTGCGTGAAAAATATACCGCCTTGCTTACAGAACATCGACGGAAAGAATCCGACTACGTGCAACTGCAATTATCGTACGGGTTATTGAAGAACGGTATGAAACAATTGGAGCGTACGTTGGATCAGCTTCATCAGCAAAACGCCCATCTGCAACACACGGTGGACACCTGGAAATTCCGTGGTGGCTTGATGGACTCCCCAAGGGAACCACGAAGATTATCCCATATAGGTTCCAGTTCGTCTTCTGGTATTATAGACCTGACAGACCAGTCAGCGTCGTGGTTTTCCCTACAAGAATCATTTCTTATCTGCCCCGAGAAAAGATCATGTCGGGTATTGGCGTATTATCCACCGGCGGGGGAATTGTTGGTCAGCGTACACGCCAATTCGGTACAGGACATGGCCAAATTGAACTCTCCGGAGGACTGTCTCACTCGGCCCACTTCGGCCACTGCGGACCTACCTTATGGACTGCTACGGCTGTCCCTGCATGATACCCGCCAACGAGAATATGTCGGTCTCCACCATAAGCCTATTCGGGATATAACGTGCTGTCCTCGCAACACACACCGGGTACTCACCACCGGACTTGACAAAATGGCGAAAATCTTGTCCACCCAGACCAACACAATTATACAAACGTACCGACTACCTGCTCCCGGGTGGGCCTGTACTTGGTTTCCCACCAGTGAGTACGAATTTTTGGTGGGGCTCAGCAGTGGTGAAGTGCTACTCTTTGATACTCGGGTGACCGGCCAGCCGGTGGCTAAACTACTCACCACCCAACAATGCTGCACACCCATACATTCCCTCGTGGCAGTATTAGGTCATTGTGATGGGGATCCTACCCAACCTTGCCCCCTGGTCATTGCAGGCAGTACCGAAGTAGTGTTGTTTCGAACTTTTCCCAACCCAAGTGTGACGACCCCTTCCGAGGGCACCTGGTCCATTCTTAAATCACCCCCAGGATACGCGTGTTACTCGGTGAGTTACGACGACGCTACCACTCAGCTCCTGGCATCTTATCGCAATACTCTCCAGCACACCATTCTTCACCATGTATACCAGCTCTGCCAGACAGTTTCCAGCGATGTAAAAGGGGATGAACCCGACACCGGGGCTAGTTCGCCTACCAGATCATCTCCGTTGCCTCGTTTGTTTACAACACAATTGACAAAGGAACCTGACGATAGTTTACCGCGCGCCACCGTACCACTAGTTTGGGACCCTGTCTGCACTATGGAATACCATGGTACCCAAACTAATTTGGCCCGCTCATCCATCGTTACTCTCCCTCGTCACGATATATCCACGGTAGGACCAAAGGATAAGGGTGATACCCATCTTTCCCAGCCCACGGCTGTAATGGTACCGAATAATGTGACCGCCGCCGTAGACGTCTGGCTTGTAACACCCAGTAAGCCTCAGCCTTCAGCTCGGGATCATGTCAGCGATGTCAAGGATTTCTTTCTGGACATTAAATTTTGTCCCTTATCAGGTCCGTCCAACCCGGATTTGCTGGTCTTGTTATCTAGTAGCCAATTGTGTTTATACCAGTATCAATCACAATCTTCAACAGATACGAGGGAGGAATTCTGAATACCCGAACTATGCAGTAAGATAAACTGTATGCGTTGTGGAGGGGGACATTGTACACTGCTATTGTAACACCTTTCTTTTTTTTTGTCTTGCATTTATTTGTAAATTAAATTTCCTTGTGATGGATAATATTAAAGTTTTGCATTTGGGTGATTTTTTTTCGATTATATGGAGATAACCCCGCCGAAGTTGAATGGGTCTCTCACAAAATCCTATTGGTTGTATTTTCATTGGTATATTTTTTTTTCCACCGAATCTCTATATAATCGAAAAAAAAATCACCCAGATGGTCTATTAGCCAATGACAAGGCAGGGAAATCACCAATCCATGATGGTTTTGGTTTAAGGGCAAAGTAGGGTATTCGTATTGTAATATGATTCAGGTCACTGATCTGAAAAGGCACTCAAATAAAACAATAGAAACCTACGAGTAGGTAAATAAATCCTTTAATTAAACAAGCATGCTTTTTATTCATGAGGGACTCGATTTTCCTTGACCCGGCCTCCTTATATAACACATAAACAACAACAAAAATCATAGTGCACTTTGACACCAATTTTTTTTTTTTTTTAAAAAAAATGGAGCCAGGTGTCAGCCAATAGACTCGGCGTTGGGATCACAATACTCGCAATAGGCGGAAACCTTTCCTACCAATTCGAACCCTATTACTTTTCTCTCCTTTTGTTTTACAATATCGGTTTTCCTTACGTGTTGTATATATTTTTTGTCCTTGCAAGCGCTGAACTATCGGGTGATTGTGATCTTTACTTTGCTTTTTTTTTCATACCCGGTTTCCACTGCGTCAAGTTACCTTACACCATGTCGTCGAATCCTATTTTCTATATGGACACCACTGGCGATCCCTCTCATAGCGCAGACATTGAAATACCCAATCTGTCCAATATCCACCACGTCAAAAACCTCAACGATATCGAGTTGCCCGTATCTTTTGAATTTTCCTCCGAAGCCCGTCGAAAACGGGTAGTGGTGCGCGAAGATCAGGTACCAATGTACAAGTTTGGCGATGTCAAAAACCTGTACCTCGATATGGAGAATCTGGATATCAATTCCGAGCCCAAGACCAAAGGTAAGGGCAAGGGAAACAATAAGGCGAAGAGAACCGACAAGGCACCCCAGCAGGTATCGCCGACTAACGATAACAAGGTCAATCGGGGCACACCATTCCAGAATGCGCCTCTAACTATAGGAAAAAAAGGGAAAGGGGGCAAGACGCCACAAGGTAAGAAAGGATCCCACCCACCCAAGGTTGACATGCGGGGTTGGGGAGAGGATTACGGAGGTTGGGATCTTAAACACGATCCCACTGAATTTACCAATGTACAAGAATTGTCCGACGTTGACATTCCTCCGTACAGTTGGAATTTTAATTACTACGGCGATTACGACTTGGACTGTGCTGGTGACGCTATGGACGAGGACAATACGGATCTAGACGCGGCGCTCATTGCGGCATTATACGGCCCACACCCTGATATGGACACGAGCCTATCCATTGAAGAGGAGGCATACCTTACTGAAAAGTGGGATGACTTGGAACCCGAAGACTATTTCAACGGCAGGCTTCACCAGCGACGGGAAAATGCCGACGTGGAAGCGGCATTCAAACAAATCTATCAGGGATATTTTCCGGCGGCTGCGTCAAACTCCCGTGGCCAATCCCATCGGTTCCCGACTGGGTCCTCGGAGCCCAAGGCGGACCATGTGGATAAACAGTCCAAGGTCAAGAAAGAGGTCACTAGTAAGCGTAGAAAAAAATTCAACGTCTTTCATCACGATTCTCGATTCGCTAACTTAGTGTGTGGGAACAAACGCAAACTGTTGCGGATTCCGCATCTCACGAATATAGAGGCCAAGTGGGTGCTTCATCTGGCCCAGGAATATTACAACCTCTCCACCTCAATCGAGTGTCCAAATGGGTGCTATACGGTGGTGGCTACGTGTTCCAAACGTTCAAAGTTACCACGTGATCCTGATTCACATTATACGTTTTTAGAGACGAGCCAAATGTATTTTATGAACCCGGAAATGATGGATACGCCGGACATAAGTTGGTCAGAGATTAACCTGGGCTTACCCGATGATATCGGAATGACAAAGTACGATCATCTCCCTAAAAAGGACCGAAAGAGGCCATCCACCACCCAGCTCCGGGTACCAGCTAAATCCCAGGTCGTAGGTGATAACGCGCAAGCTCTGGGAACCGAAAACGTGGGCCATAAGCTATTATCGAAAATGGGCTGGAAGCCGGGGGAGAGTCTTGGTACTACCGGTACTGGTATCCGAGAACCGGTAAAGGCAATTATACGCAGCCATCGTGCCGGCTTGGGGCATGGTTAGCTTATTTTGTACCTTAGCGCGTCCATCTAGTGTGAGGCCTCTTTTTTTTGGAAAGAAAAACTGAAACACAGTTGGTTATGGGTTATCGATTTTGGTATAGATATAGCATGGTGTCCTTTCGTTTAGGATCTGAACGTTGCAGGAAGGGTGTGTATAGGGATACTGCTTGTCCACTATATACTCTATGTAAGTTCGAAAAGAGCCTGATATTCGGGATCTGCTGGTCTACCACAGGTTCACTATCTTTTTCATCCTCACACACAAATGATATTTCCTTTCCACCACAAGCTACCACTCCAGCTTTGCCCATAGTGTGGGTCGGGTTACTTCCTATTCGTGTATTTTTATTCAATTTACTTAATGAAGTTTACTATATGGCAATTATGGCCTTCCTGTTATTGATGGGGGGGAGATGTTCTCTTTCTTTTTCACATGGGGTATCCAACTCGTTGGATTAACTGCACTTTACTTTATTGGCAAGCGACTCACTACTCGTAGTGGATCGCGTTTTTTCATAGCTCATGTGCTGTTGGTGGATATAAGTCTAATTTGTTGCAGTGACATTACCAAGGTAAACCCCAAAATGAACTAATTATTATCGATTGCCGCATCGTTCACCAAAACATAGACAGGAGAATGTAGCGATTCCGTGTATCATACTGCGGTGAATGGAGAAAGGCACTTATTTTCCGAGGTATGAAGGTTTCAGTAGCTAGGATGATGAGATGGGGGATGTGTTGGTTTGAATTGCCCCGCTCTGTGTCACCAAAGCAATGCTTTTACATAACTAGGCAAATTGTAGAATTTTCAACCGAATTACCAGGTGATTTTTATTCTTTCTTTAGCAGCTATTCCACCTTGTGCTACTGCGAAAGTTCATGCCAGCAAGACCAAACATACAACACGGCCAAGCATCAAACGTTATGCTGTAAATTCTATGTGGTAAACCGAATCCCACATTCTTTTAAAAATAAATCGTAAACGATTGTAAATTTCCCCTATCGAACAAGAATATAGTTATTCTATACTAATGGGTATATCAAGAGGTACGATGTGACTAATCTCCTTTTTTTTGTCAAGCGCAGATCCCAATTTACTTGTACTATATCGTATTTCCGTTGCTGTTCATTGTTCTTATCTTTTTTATGGAAATCATTGTAACTGTTACGCTAATCCCACTTCCATTTAGAATTTAACGAGCCACCTTGGCCTATTTTCGTTCTGCTCTCTATTTCGACCAAGGTTTACTATTCGCCACACTTCTGCTGAAAATTAAAATAAAGATACTTTCAATATTTCCCACGTTTTAAACGATAACAACCTGTCACAATTATTATTTTTTTCGTACCCGAGTCAGTGTATGCAGAAATCTCTTCGTATTCAATTTCTGCAAAAATCGGGCAGCATGACGGATCAAGAGTTTTACCGAGCTATCTCCCGTGCACTGAGGAACCAGGTGATTCATCGGACCACGTTCTCCCTGATGGCATTGATAGTGTGCCGTAATCTTTTCGTGCCTGTCAAGTACACTCGCTTCAGCACTGCTCCCATCCAACGTTTGTGCTTGGCCATGAACGTATTAATGTCAGTTTGCGCTGTAATTATGCTGATGCGGGGTACCGCTTACGAGGCTTGCGTCATCTTTGGCATAACATTCTCAACATTATACGTTGCTACGATCTCCTTTTTAGGCTTTTTCCTGCTTACCAAAACATACTATGCTAGCAATTACCACAAAGCACTACTTGCCGCCCTGCTATTCGTACAGTTGGTGGTGGTAGGTCTCCATATCCACGCTGTCACGCAATCGAGTTTCTCCAATGAAAATGGTGAAATGCTGTGCGGGTTTACCCAAGATCAAAGATCCTTTACGATTGCTCTGGTTAGTGAGGTAGTCTACAACCTCTTTGTAACTGCCCTCTTCCTGTATCAAATCCACCGTGCTAGTAACTGGGTACGATCCACTCTCTATACTATTTTGATTCGGAATGGATTGATATATTGGTTGGTAACCGCGACCTTTGCGGTGATAATCGGCATTGCGTCTGTTATTGAGACGGGCTCTGAAGGTCTTCCCATCGTATCCGTGTTGTACATCATCGTTGGGAGCAGTGTTATTACGTGGCAGGTCTACCGGAGAATTCGCCAAAATCACCAGCGAGCCCTTACTAAATTTTAAAGATTAGGCACTTTAGTCGCAACTAACGCTTCTGGCAGTGTATTCGCTGGTGGTTGAAGTAGTGAGTCTTAGTAAATGTCTCTTATTTTTCTAAATTCGCAGTATAAATAATTTCATGTGGTGGCGGCAATACAACAACTGGCATAAAGCAGAGATTACAGATATACGCGGATGAGATTGAAAAGTAATAATAAAAGTAACCCTAACCTTGATGAGGGACTGGCGGGAGATATTGACATTATCAGGCAATTTCCTAGAACAAAGAATGAACGACAAACACTGCTAGTTTATGAATATGAAGGTATTAAACGCCGCTGTGAGTTGCTTCTTTCAGCACTTGGAATCAGAGTCAGGATTAACATCAAGTAAGGCTATTTATTCACCATTGAGCAGTTATAGGTGACGTTCAGAAAAAAGAATTTGGGCTTACAGTCACGAAAAGTGCTGAAGTGGGAGATACAACCCTGGAGGCTAAAATTGTCACCAGGATCGGGTGAATCGAATCGCCTGCTAATACATTAGTTACTCACATCGGTCGTTGGCCGTCTTGCATATCAAAGGGGATAAAAGATTAACGGCAATAATCTTCACCAAAGCAAGATCACTGGTAACCTGTTTGAGGGTGGTCATTTCCCTTGAGTGCGTCATATTTCCACTGCGATAGTTTTTTTTTCTAACCCAGGATAAACGTTGTGCAAATTAGCAACGTTTTCTTGACTATTATCCACACCATGTGTTAAAAGGACAACGAGGTAAATTTAATTTGCAAAAGGACCCCATATTTACTGGATTTCTCCATGCTCAAGTAAATATTTAAACACTAATACGCTCATTAACTTTATTATTCTTAGGTGTGATTCTGCTCGATTCCGTTACAGTATTACGAACGTAATGGGTGATCATTTACCAGTTAAAATACTGATGCACTGGTGTATTGATTTACCTACCTGTTTCCAACAACTTTTTTGTCGACCTCCAATTTCCACCACCTACATTCTATTGATTGACATACAATATGGATGATTTTTTTTTGACTATATAGCGAAAAATCCGCCGAAGTTGAATGGGCCTCTCACAAAATCCTATTGGTTACACTGAAGTTGGTACATTTTTTCCTCCGAATCTCTATATAGTTGAAAAAAAATCACCCATATTATTAAATGCCAGTGGTATGGTAAAATCCCGTGAAATGTTTTTTTTTTGGAAATATACGCAAAATTCCGGTTCAAACCTGGGCATTTAATATGTAGTGCCTAGCCAATTTACCCGCCATTACACTTTCATTTAATCTATGAATGGCAGCCAAGCTTCTACAGTCCCCATAGCATACGCTGGGCCCTAAGTATTGACCCCTAACAGTACAGGTGCAATAGTTTTGTGGAAATGCCAGCCGAAGCCACAAAGCTCTGATTTATAGTATTCGATCGTCAATCAGGGTTATACTCGAAATTAATACCTATTTATACAACGAAGTATATCTTTCCTTTTTCAGGAGGAATCAGTCCTGGCTGGTGATGGTGGCTGGAGGTCTTTCAAGAATATGTGTCCTTTTCTGAAGATGCTGTATCGACTGTATTCCCACCTGTACAATCCCTGCCTTTTCGGGAAGAATATACTGAGAGGGGATTGGTCAACTGTTCCTTCCCACATAAGATTTCCAACAATCTTCCCAGCCTTGTTCTTGATTTTTCCTATCCAAACTGTTGCGCTGTTATTATTATTATTATTTTCCTTTCATTTACCGATACTTCTCCTAATTCTGGTTGGATAATATCTAGGAAAAATGCCCGGTACCACATGCAGCACTGCTGTTTTTCCGCCTTGGATATTTTCGTCATCAGTATCATGTTCAGCGTATGCAAACTCTTGGTTTTCTTATAACCCCCTTCACCACATGTGTGATAATGCTTGCTGGTGGTGAAAATATTTAAACTATCGACTTCCCCACTCGCGTGTTTCTCACCATGCACTATATATTATATAGGCACAGGACGACGCAAAGTAACTTCACCTGTACCCTATTTCTTTACCCTTCATACTAGTACTATTATTGTCCCAGAGCAGTGCGCTAGTTGGCGAAAAAGTACTTTTTTTCCTGTTATCGCTCCTTCACCCGAAGACCTCACTTACGCTAACAACTCCTATCCGCATCGTTGACACGATTCCCACTTCCTGGCCCACGCAGACGTTCACATTAGTTTAACAGCTCGTTTACTGTCGATATACTCTAGGAGTTTTTCTCCAACGAGGCTTGTCAGCGATTCCGGTTACGTTTTATTTTATTTTTTGGTTTGGGTAAACATACCACAGCCTTGGTGCTTACTTTTAGACAGAGTGAAGCGGGTTGACCCTTGGGCAATATATCCGACTCCTAAAAAGGTCCGTGGTAGCTTCCCACTACAAAGCTGCTTTTTACCGTTACCCACTTTCCACGCAGGTACCGCTTCCTACGAACATATCCCAGCTATGGCGGAGAGTATCTATTACCGTATTAGCCATAGTGGGTTCCAACTGCGGGTAGAGTTTTTTGCTTTATTCTCGGTTATGACAGTTATTGTGGGCTACAACCTGTTCATATCTATCAAATACATCCGCCACAGCCGTACCCCTATCCAGCGCCTGTGCTTGGCCATGAACGTGTTTATGATGGCATGTTCCTTCGTCATGCTCCTACGTGATGTAGGGTACACCACCTGTAGTATCTTTACCATTGCCTTTTTAGTCCTTTACCTAGGCACCATTACTTTTCTAGGTTTTATCCTAGTCATGAAAGTGTACTATGCCAGCAACTACCATAAGGTACTGTTATTGGGCCTACTAACACTCCAGTTGTCGGTGGTAGCCTTTCACGTTTGGGCCATGACGCAGGCCCAGCTTCAAGATGAACCCCGTACCAAACTGTGCGGGTTTATCCAGGAAAAAAAAAGCTTCGCGGTGGCCATGGCCAGCGATGTCGTTTTCAATTCCCTAGTCACTTTTCTTTTCCTCCATCAAATCTATCGGGCCAGTCACCGTGTACATTCCAGTTTATATTCGATACTTATTCGGGACGGCATGATGTTCTGGATCTTAACCGCTATTTTCCCCATCGCCATCGCCATCGTGTCCTTTTTGGAAGGAGGGTACAATATTCTGCCGGTGCTCTTTGTATTGTATATTGTGAGCGGAAGTACGGCTATTACATGGCAGATATTCCGGAATGCTCGTAAAAATCGAGGACCCAGTTTATCCAAGTAATAGGCGGATGTAGCAGGGAGAGTCGTACCTGATGTTATCCCGACGGTCGAAAACGGATACGTTACCATCACCATTTTACCTGCGAAATCCAAAGAAGCGGAGGTGCTCCTAGGCGAGTGTACCAACGTCAGCACTATTGTGTTAGCTACGTTGAATACATACGGAAGCGCAAAAAGGACATTCGCTTACTATCCCCCAGGTTGTGGATTTCTGAATGGCAAATGGGTAGATTGGCCCATTCCACTCTCTTGTGTCAGTGTATGCCTGGTCGGCGACTTGTTGTCTTCCATAATACATCACCTCTCCCCTCGCATTGACAGATAAGCACCTATGTGTATGTCGAAGGGGGGGGGAAGTGTTGTTTCATTCATACCCTGCATGCCTTTCACCAGCAACGCACACTTTAATAATGTACAGAGCAACATTTTGTGTGTGGAAAAGGGTACGATATACCCATACCCTATCATATACTTTTGTGCCCTTATCTGTCACGACGATCATACTCTGAAGCATTTTTTATTGCGTTAATATTTCAATGTTCTTTCTGGTTACACCTTATTTCACGTGACTTTATCCCTTATCTACGGGGTATATAGTTTTCTGATAGCGTGGTGCTTCTCTCCTGGACATTATTATTTATCTTAGTTTAGCTTACACTCTGCTAATATGCCCTGTGCATATTATATATTGTTTGTCCACCGTTTATCAAAGGCTACTGTTTATCCAATCCTTCACGTATTTTTTAAAAGCAAAGTCCATTTCCACTTTACCATATTTTCTAATTACGGATGGACTACTTTCGTTTTCTACTCCCTTCGAAATCCCTGTGCATTGCCCACTTTTAGAGAGGGGCTTCTCAGAACTTGTTTTTAATAAATTTCTGATAATTACACTATGAAGGATACCCGTAATTAACCGATTTCTAATATTGTTGGTATTGGAGTGGGCGTTAAATTTGGCACTAAAAACCAGGAGTGTGTCAACTCATGAATCACCTATCTATGTCGTACTTTATGATGTCAGATTATAGTCAGCCAGCAAGGGCGTGGAGGGGGAGGGAGAGAGAGCTATGGAATGTTATAAACCCTTTGTTCCCAACTTTCATATATCCCCACTTCCATCTCTTGATACAATCAGTGTATTACATTTTTACTCCTGTTCAGAAAAAAAAATGTAGGATGGTGCAAAATTGACTTCCAAGTGAACTCGAATTTCAAAGCAGTGATGAGGTGGAGCTTAAACGGACACAGTGTTAGTTTCAGATGAAAAATTGCATAACCCACCATGAATTCAAACACATCTGTTTCATTGTATGAGTATTATAACCAGGAGAAGAAAAATAAGGACGGGTCTTAATCACCAATGTTTTCGGCTTCATGGTGTTGTTGTGTTTGACACCTTCCATCCATCACTACAATTGAGTTCGAAAGTGAGTAAGTTCAAATAGGATGAGCATTATTCATTCTTTTTCTGTCCAAGACATGTTGTTGCCATCCTAAAACATGATGTTAGTCAGGAGACAGCTCTGCCGGTAAAATATTTATCCTTCTCATCACTTTACCTATTTATTTTCCTGTTTTCTTGCATGTTAGGACTTTGGTTTTTAGTGAGATGCCACTATGCAAATGTTTACATTTTTTTTCTGATACCACAGTCATGCATTGCCATTCAAGAGCTTCTCGGGGTTCTGGGGTGTAGTTAACATAAATTCAAAGAGATACAGGCCAGCCATGGGAAAATGTGGTAATACAAGAAACGGGGAGGACAACTAGCACTAGTGAGTCTGGCCAACATTGGGATAGTTGTCCTTGGTGTACTATTACATAACAACTTGTTACAGTGGCCCTACCGAAATATTATCTTTGATACATGGTAATTCCTAAACCGGAGTTAACCGGGGAACATGCACAGGAACCAGTGGCGCAGTCTTGATTTTTACAAGGTCGGATTTCTTTGGAGGCCTATCACATACTTTTTCATGAAACAAACATTTCCCTCATGTGCATCTTTGGTAATTTCCTGTGTGAGATATGAATATCTCTTCTCTTATTTAGAAGTCACTGTGATATTTAAAAAACCGGACTTCGTAGATGACAAATAGCACAGTATCCGGGAGTAAACGGGTAAATGTTAAGCCACGTTGAGATTACTCGGCTTTACCACTGCTGTTCCAATAATCTAACGGAAAAAAAATGAGGTGGAACCGTCGTTACTAAATATAGCGCACCTCACTTCAACATGTACATCCCGTTCTCCCATTATCTCATGAATATGATTGATTCAGGGTTATTTTTAACTGCTGGTAACCTCGGTACATTTTTCCTTTGCAAGTGACCGTCATCCAATATAGTAGGATGGAGAGTATATGGGTAATTTTTTTTGATTACATAGCGAAAATTTCGCAAGAGTTGAGAGGGTTTCTCACAAGGTCCTATTGGTCAAATGGTAACCTATACATCAGTGCCCTCCAAGCACATCTGCCAGATCCCTTCCCATGACACCCATCACCTCAGACCACCATAGCCCAGCGCTATCCATAAACCCTTGCTGCATCTGGTCTGTTTCCCGTTCTCTCTGATCCTTGCCCTTATTTCGTATATCTGTGCAACATCCTCGGGTGGGGCGACCTGCCTGCACGACTTGGCCTCGGAGTATCCACTGTTGTGTGATACTTTGGCCGTTCAGGATGTAATGTTTCTTTACTGTTTATTGTAATTATGGAAATAGTACCTCCACAGTGGTGTGTCATCAGTCACGTATAAAATAAATTATCCACAAGTAACCTATACATCTTTGCACCGAATCGCTATAGAGTCGAAAAAAGCATCACCCATATTGGTCCAATGGTTCAGCGTCCTACTCCGTATACCTTCTGGTATGTGACTCAGAAGTAACTCGTTGAACTTCACAACCTTCCCCCCCTTTACTAATGGAAAAGTGTTTTGATGAATCTTGCATATAATTGGACAGCATGATGATGAATAAACGAATACCGGAAGACGGTGTGGATTCCCTCTAAAATCAGAGTGGCTATGCTGAAATTAACATTGTGACTACCCTGTGTGGAGTGTGTGAACTAAGGGCGCCTCAGGTGTGATGTGTCAGGCAAGCAAATTATGGGTTCTGCTGATTAGCTGAGCCACAGGCTCGAGGAAAACACGAGTTCATTCGCTAGGAAATTGCATGAGTAAATAGGATTCATTAACTAAAATTCTATTGCTCATCACCAATCCTCAATCACCTATAGGATTACTGGGTTTAGCTAGTATCCAGCGTTGTCTCGGAAAATCAAAAAAAAAAGGGCTCACCCTGTGAGTCAATATTTCACACCCTCAAATTGAGGAGTTTAGATTAGCCGGCCCCTGGTTTATCCACAACGTAGTGCAGCGTCAACCCCAGCGAGTTCTACTCGACTTTATTTTTAGTCAGTTTATTAACGAGTAACTGCTTCTATCCCTCCTCCACCTGCGCTAATATCGCAAATCCTCTTATGCACTATTTTTATAACCACGGTTATCTGGAAAAAAAACGCCTTTTTTTCCAGTATTACCTGATTTTTACATTCCGACTATTTGTTAATTTATTATATCATCAGAGTGAATTCGTTACTCTTCAAACACCTTCTTAAGTATTACCAGGCACACTTGGCGCTGAGTAACACTAAACTGTGGACAAATTCACCGATGAATACCCTCTTGGCAGGTGGTGACATGTCTTTCTCTGGTTTTTTCATTAATTAAATGAAAGTATATGTGGAATTTATATCATTATTCAATCGGTGAATATACCTTTTCAATTACCCACCGAAATCCGAACTATATTTTTTACCTTGTTTCAGTATTTTTTTTTACTATAGTGGGAAAGACACAGTTATCTAATCCACTAAGTTACCATAGAGTTTCATACAAGCAGTAAACTGTCTAGTCCAACAATCTCACGAAATGTCGGACCTCACTCCTAGCGACAACACAGAAAGGAAGGATGCGGACTGCAATTTGGGTCAAGAGACGGTGGAAGAGTCCGTCAATGAGCCCCTAGTTCAGGAGTTGGAAGGGGATACCATTCACCCCGGAACCTTTAGTACATTGCCGTTAAACGAGTCGACCGATGAAGAAAAATCTCATCAGTCCAGCGAAGACGACGCTTTGGTATACTCACCCTTCTCACCCATGCAGAAAAGGATTATGGTGGTCACCGTTAGTCTGTGCAGCATGTTGTCGTCTTTTGCTGCTACGGTGTTCCTACCAGCTCTACGGAATGTGGTGGAAGACCTTGATTCATCGCTCAGTCGTATTAATATCACCATTAGCGTATTTTTAGTAGGATCTGGGATCGCCCCTATGGTGTGGGGACCCATCGCGGATCAATTCGGACGTCGTTACCCTTACAGCTTGGGTAGTCTTGTTGGGACCGTAGCATCGGTGGGATGTGCCCTCGCTAATTCAGACTCATTACTAATTGCCATGCGCTTTTTCCAGTCATTTGGTGGGTCTTCTACAACGGTGGTGGGAGCCGGGACCATCAGCGATATTTATGAGCCCCATCAGCGAGGAAGTGCCATGGGGTGGTACTACAGTGGTCAAATGCTCGGTCCTACATTGGGTACGATTATCGGGGGTTACGTCGCCGAAAGTCTGGGATGGCGGTGGACCTTTTGGTTGACCGCTATCATATACGGAATTTCCTTTGTGGTACTGACATTTATTATGCCAGAAACGTTACGTATAGCAGTGGCCAGGAAGCGAAAAATGCCCCTCAAAGGTTTACCACCGGATATGCACCTGCAACCTCGACCCAAGTTCGACATTCGCCGTGTAAACCCCTTTGAAATGCTGCCTACACTCAAGCTGCCCTACGTCTGGATCCCTACGATGGGAACTTCCCTTTTGATGGGGGCATATTATTCGTTGAGTATCGCTATCTCCGTTCTGCTTTCGCGGGATTATGGCTACTCGCCGTCTACCATCGGGCTATGTTTTATTGCTTTCGGAGGGGGCAATGTGTTTGGGGCCACGATCAGTGGTTTTATGGCCGACTATACTTTTATCCGTAAATGTAGACAGCTAAAAAGGGTCCCCCAGGAAAATAAAGTGGCGTCAACCAAGGAAGCGGATGGCCAGTCATTCCACGATTCTCGAGATTTGCCATTTGAACGCCGGTTCGTCTTTAACCTGTTCACGTTCACCCTATTTCCGATGGGGTTGATGGCTTACGGCTGGCTCATGCAATACAAAGTGCATATCGTGTTCCCACTGATTTGCGAATTCATTTGCGGTTTTTGCTCCGTGGCAACTTTTGGTACTTTCACCACTTACCTGGTGGATTTGTTTACCTTTCGTAGTTCCTCTATCACATCCCTCACTAACCTATTTCGCTGCCTCTATGCTGCACTGTGGACCGGTATTTTGAATATTGTCATGCAAGGGTGGGATACTGGGTGGACTTTTACTTTCATGGGGTTCACCATCTCCATCGGGACCGTATTATTATTTATCCTCTTTCAAAAAGGGGCAGCCTGGCGTCAAAGGTATCCACCCCAAGAATTCACACCCAAGCTTCGTTGAAAGCAGCTCCTCATCCATGAGTGAAGGGTAGGAGAGGGGGGCATATAGTAAGAAGGAATAAAAAAGCAAAAGGTGAAATGAAGGTAGGCAATAATGCTCACCATAGACTACGATGTTTTGTATGTTACACTATTTGTAAGTTGGCGGATTGCTATGCTTGTACGGTGAATAAAATTATATTCTTATCGTATGCTGACACAGCGTAGACTGTAATGCAATTTTTCTGAAAAATGCACAATGTGCATCTCGTCTAAACAAACTCGGGTTGTCACCGTAAGAAGAGGGAAGTGAATACTTGACATTTGCTCATGTTCACCAGTTATGTTGCATAGTACCATAGTATTTTTGGGCGGAAGAGTATATATCTGTACCAGATCGGAAAGTCAGCGGATTACTATAGAGTAATGCTCAAGCGTTCCACCTGTTATTAGTTTTCTATGGGTAGATACAGCAATGATGTTATGTGTAGTTGAACGGCGACCTCGTTGGTCTACCTAAGTATCTTCTTTGCGTCAGATGAAACCTTGTTTCTCATAACCGGGTGAAATCAATACCGGGACTTGTAGTGACTTTGAAATATTGAATGTGTAAATATTGCTTAATTTATTAGCGTATGGGCGGATCACGAAAGCCATTTCCCCAAAAGGATTAATACACTTATCAATTGTTGCTCCGATATTTTCCGCTAAGGGTGCCTCATAGTACCCTGATACCCATTAACTGTTTTTATGTGCAGGAAAAGAAACATGCGGAAGATACGAAAGCTGGTTGAATGACTTGGCACATCCGTGCCAATTTATCCCTTATGGTAAATATTACAGCAGGTCGTGATGGTAAGTGATTCTTCCATGTCATGTCCATTTTAGAGGGATAAAGAGTGAGATAGGGTAGAATGGAGAGGGGATGGGAGGGACCGAATGGTTACCATGTAGTAGAAGCAGGACGATTTCCTCACCAAGTCTCGTCCGGGTCCTTTATAATGACGGCTACTTCGTGAATATACACTCTTTTCTGGTAGTATCAGATAATCCACAAGATTACACTTGATTATGGTAATCACCACTCTTACGACATTGTCACGCCACGTAAAATGTTGTAACCAAAAATAGCTCACTTTCGCTGTGTATTATGTATTTCTGTCAGCTCTGTACTCCCCTATTTTTCCGCCAATTATGTTAGATATAACTGATTTACATTTGCTTTTCTTTCCTTATTATTAACCCTTTGAGAGGAATTAGTAAGCCGTGGGTGTCTTGAAGAAAATACATGAAAATGTGGCCACTCTACTACATTCTTTCTAGTAACAAAGGGTGGCGTAGTAATTTTTTTTTTTTCATGACGAAAAACTATTGAAAATTAATAAAGCCGTGATTGGATAAAAGAATACCCGAAGCGAATCCAGTGGCTTGTTGGTTGGCCAGCATAGCTATGATGAGTGGGTGAGCGTACGTTAATCTTTGTGACAGTGATTTGTCACCCAGTCGTCAAAGTGTTGGTTAACTCATGAGGGAAAACCATACCTGCCAGTTGTCTACTTGTTTTGTAACTCTATAAATAACGAGCTGTCATCCTTTATCTGGTGGGTTGGTTTTAACCGGATGGTTGATTATCAGTTTGTTTTCATTTTCTTGAGCTTTTATTAGAGTAATACTTCACATTATCACAGAAGTGTAACGTTTGATACGGCGCTTTTTCTTTAAAAAAACACTGCTCCATCTTTTCTATCCATTATAACTCGTTTATACCTAACGCCGTCAATTGAGCTTGGGTCAATTTTTTTTCACCAACTTTAGTTTCCTTAGTGTAATCATCTCTTTAATCGCTGCGCCCAAGCTAACTTCCCCTGACTTTTCGAGAGTACCCCTGGCCAGTAACAAAACTTTGATCTTTCAACACCTTCACCTCTCTCCCTAGTTTTAGCCTAGTCCCTGTCTTGTGTGAGTTATTTCAGGACTGCTCCGGTTTTCACTCGCCTCGCCCCAGACTTGATTTCTATGGTATTTCCTAGTAAAGGCTCAGTTCTGGAATTTACACCATCTCGTTTATTTTATTTTGTATTTTGCAAGTGTAATTTTAGCGGCTATTGACTGCACGTCAACATCTGCAAGTACAGTAGTGTAGGGTAAACACAAAAACGCAGGTCTCATAGATTAGAGGTAATATCAGGTGAATGAGCAGTCATGTCCGATCTGCATGACAGCACTACTAGTACCCAGTTGGGAGACTCCAGGGTTGCTATGAGTGCTACCCCCGTGACACTTTCCGAATCGATTCTCACCGAGGGTGTCACTCGTCATAGTCAAGCGTCGGCGGATATACCCAAGGAACAGGATAGCGAGCTTCCTCAACTCTACCCCGAGGATAAAGAGCCGATATACACTCCCTTTTCGGAGACGAGAAAAAAATTCATGGTGGCGGTGACCGGGGTGACAGGTATGCTGGCACCGTTTGCGTCCAATATATTTTTACCGGCCTTGCCCTCCGTAGCGGAGGATCTCAATTCCACGGTCAGTCGCATTAACGTGGCCGTATCGGTGTTTATGATCGGTATGGGCGTAGCCCCACTCTTCTTTGGACCCATGGCTGACCAATTTGGACGCCGATACCCAAACGCCATCGGGTGCGCTATTTCCATGGCGGCTTCAGTGGGGTGTGCACTGGCCAACTCGGATTCCTTACTATTGGGTATGCGATTTTTACAAGCCTTTGGCGGGTCCACTACCGTAGTAGTGGGTGCCGGGATTATCAGTGACATCTACGAACCGGCTCAACGAGGCACCGCGTTGGGATTTTTCTTTAGTGCACAAATGTTGGGACCTGTGCTGGGCACCGTTATCGGAGGTTATATCGCAGACAGGCTAAGTTGGCGGTGGACTTTTTGGCTAACGGCCATTATTAGCGGTATATCATTAATCTTACTGACATTTGTCATGCCCGAAACCCATCGGGTATCTGTGGCTCGTCGGCTTAGAATTCCCCTCAAGGGTCTACCCGAGGGTATCCATCTTCAATCACGGCCACCGCTCAATTGGCAGCAAGTCAATCCGTTTGCTATTACCCCGGTCATGAAATTTCCCTATGTAGCCGCCCCCGTGGCTTGCATGGCCCTAATCTTTGGCGCATTTTACTCGATGAACACCGCGGTATCCACCATCCTGACTCGGGATTACGGTTATTCCATAGCCACCGTCGGACTTTGTTACATTAGTATCGGAGTAGGGTGTATCACTGGGTCCATAGTCAGTGGGTTTATGACCGATTTTACTTTTAACCGCGCGGTCCGTCGTCGCCAGAACCTACTCACAGATGATCTTGCCTCACCGACTAGAGAAAAGGTATCAGCTCCAATGACCAAAACATTACCATTTGAAGCCCGTCTACCATTCCTGGTGGGCACCATGGCGTTGTTCCCAATCGGGTTGGTAACTTTTGGGTGGCTAATGCACTACAAGGTGCATATTGCCGTACCCCTGGTGTTCCAATTCATTGTCGGTTTCTGCCTCAATGGAAGTTTTGGCGGGTTTTCAACTTACTTGGTGGACATCTTTACCGCTAAGAGTTCTTCCATCACTTCCCTCGCCAACCTGTTCCGTTGTCTTTATACGGCGATATGGACCGGCATTATCGAAATTGTGATGGAAAGTTGGGGAACCGGGTGGGCATTTGTATTTCTCGCTTTTACTTGCTTGATCGGCTCCGCTATTACCGTACTTTTATTTCTCAAAGGGGATGCTTGGCGGTGTAATCGTCCTCCTACCACGTATTTGCAAATCAAGTAGCTGGAATCAGGCCATAAAGTAGATAGGTAACGAGGATTATCAGGCGATACTACCTATGGACCCCTACTGCTATTGAATGTCAGTGCTGCGTTTACCATTGACCCTCCGTGTTCCGGTAACGGTGTATTTTTATGCATAATTTAATAATCTCTAATGAACCATCAAAATACCTATAGATATGGCAGCACGGTACATGAAATTCGGACTCTCTAATTCATTATTCTTAACCTATTATCAGTAAGAGCAAAGGAATTGGTTTGGTGTAAAAACATATGCCATACTTGTAAGGGTAGGAGCAAAGTGGTGCAAACAATTCCCTTATCAAGACTTTGAATACTAAGCCGACGACCCGACCATACCTATGTGTGGTTTAGGTTTCGGGACTTTACCAGAGCCAGGGTCAAATCCTGGTGTACCCAGGCACTTGATGAAAGGCCTTTTAGAAACACCCACTCCAACCACTTTTCAACATTGCTGGCGGATATTGGTGGTACCTCTATTAGCATTGGTTACCGGGATTCTATTTTGCGTGTCAGTAGGAGATTTCGCAGGGTTTTCAATTTTATTGTGGGTAATTCCATTGCTTCGGCACCCGAAAAAAAAACTAGATAGAAAAAGTATACGAGGTGTAAGTTTAAAACCAGGGCACTATTATGAACAAGCAATCGAAAATAAAGAAAAAAAATAAGACCAGCCACTTGATTGCTGTCAAAAGTGTGTGAAACATGAAGTCAACCGTCACTTTATATGGTGTGGGTCCTTGCCGGAGAGTGGATGTACTTTATCGTTATTTTCAGGTAGTTTTGAGGCACAATCTGCAGTGTCATATCGGACAAACGTTGGTGCGATCTCAATCTCTTCCAATAACTGTAATATTAAGTCGCTCAAATTGTTGCTTCAATAGTATTTAATCAACATAAAATTGAATGCTGGAACTTAAACACCCCCCCCCACCTTCATACACAGCTATGTCCATGGCAGCCTAGGATGGCGGGAACTCCAAGAGGACAGAAGCCTGAAGATGAAGAGGGAATCTGCTAGTTGGCTAAAATGAATACATACACAACAAAATAGCAACTGTGCCCATTGAACCAAGGTGTAAATCTTTTATACCTGGCTCCAAAAATGTCTAAAGCTAGCTATATATTTAACGAATCACTGAATTCAGACAATACTCTAATCAAAATATACAAAGTCGAATTTCATGAAAAAAAAATCAGCTGGTTTAGGTAGGACTAAAGGACTAATTCTATAAAGTTATTTAAGCTAGTATATACCAATTGCAACTGAGAATGGAGCATAAAAACCGTCGATATACTCCCTTACCCCGAGAATGACTTGGCATAGTTTACGAAGTAGGCTATTCAAAGGTAACCAATTCCACATGGGTTATCCAAGAATTAACACCGGTTAAGTTACAATTGACTTGTGAGATTTAGTAATGTCCCGCGGGATGTACGGGTCCATCGGGGAGGGGAGGAAGAGGAAGGAGCCCGGGGAGAGGTGGCAATTCGGGCGAATGGGGCCCATCAGGGTGGTGCTCCTTGTCAGGGTAACCCGGTCACTCGGGATGAATTTCCTTGTCGTAACCTGGTTCCTCAGGGTAGCTCGTTTCGTAGCTAGGCTCCTCCGGAGGGTAGGTCTGCTCATTGCTAGGTTCCTCCGGGGGGTGGGTATGCTCGTAGCTAGGTTCCTCCGGAAGGTAGGTCTGCTCATTGCTGGGTTCTTCCGAGGGGTAGGTCTGCTCATTGCTGGGTTCTTCCGAGGGGTGGGTA